>BEXV01000771.1:113201-129285 GCA_003118195.1 Hemicentrotus pulcherrimus | reverse complement strand
TTATCATCATGTATTAGTAAAAACGTATTCTTTCACATGATTGGTAATGAGAGCTTCCATTTCATTTTTTGAAATTGGGGCGTTTCCAATACTGGTCTTTACCTTTAAAGGATAATCTCTAAACTGAACTAATTTATTAAGACGTCTACAAAGTATATCACAATTATAATAGAAATTAAACAAGAATAATATGCATTCTATTTTCACACGTGTAAAGGCTCGTTTAGAAATGAATTGGTCCTCCATGGTGTTTTTTTTCTTCATGTGTATAAAATAAAGAGCAACTGCTTGAGCAAAGTTCCTCCCTGTATTCACTGAGCTTTGTTTTATAAGATACAGAAATTTGAAGCGTATTATTAAAGTGTACAGCATTATTATTTATTTTCAATCACCGCCGTTTATGGCATCATATTTGAACGAGGCTTAGAATGACTCAGTAAAATGGCTTCAGATTTAAAACAAAAATCTGGAATTAGCTCATGCTGCAATCATAATTAAAAAACCTTTAGGTTAGTCAGGAACCCCATGACTTTGACAAGCCGATCACTCATCTGATTATCAAGATATTTATGATTGGAAATCGAAATTTTGTGTTTCGTTTTCCTAACGGTTTTACAAACACTAGTGTCTATTGGGGAAAATGAGTATGGTCCATTTTTGATGCACTTCATAATCATTTTGAAGCTCAATTTTTTTAGAGCTTCAATATTACACCATGTCACAGACACCGGTAACGTGTGGGGCCATTAACATTATCATACGATGCCTTCCAGACATACAGATACGAAGGCCATGTTTGATGTGTATTGCCCGTGAAATTATCAAAATCCCTTCATATCTCCCTGCTTTCCGACAAGACGCTCCATACCTGGTGATTCCTTTATGGCATCCCCTGTGCAGGTCTGTGGCGTAGAGGGCAGCATACCGAGAGACGACTTGCTCCTGGGTGGAGGCCGATCGTTTTGAGTTGTTTGTAAAGACGCCCTCGTCCTGTGACTGGCAGACATTGGACGGTTTCTGTGGGATATTAAAGGTCAAAGGTCATAGATCATGGATCACTCGTAAGTGGGATAGACGTACGTATCAGAGATGAACGGTCATAGGAAGAGGTTATGGACCAGTGGCTTTGTGGGAATGCAGAGGTCAAAGGTCAAATCGACAGATAAAGGACCAATGCTTTGTTGGTTATTTACAAATGATTAAGTGAAATGTAGAGTTTATGCCTAAAATTGAAAAGAGTAAGGTACTTGGATTTCCAGTTATCTAGAAACGTCTGAATTGTAAAGGTTGTAAGCATGCACTAATTATTTTGAAAACATTGGTTATTTACAAATGATCAAGTGAACAATAACTGATTACCGTAATTAATGGCCCTCGTGTATTAAACGCACCCCTCTTTTTTGCGAGGTGTAATTGAATGTTTAAGATCATTAATGTAAATCAAAAAACAGTAGAGAACCTAGGATAGAACCTTGTGGTATGCCATGTAATAGAAGAAAAATTGGAGGAATTATTATTATGAACTACATATTGAGAAAGATTATATATTCAGAAAGATTACTTTCAAACCAAGATGACAGACAAATTTGGGTGTTGTTCTAGTTTCCGATTGGTGAGTCAACACACCCACTACTGAGCTGGGAGAATTGCCAGGCTTAGCGCCAGGTGGAGGGGCATAAATCGAAACTGAAAAAAAAAAAAAAATATAAAATAATTATTTTTTTTTATAAGACGCACCCCAAACTTTATATTTTGTTTGGAGCCAAAAAAGTGTGGTTAATACAACGTTAATTACGGTAACATAAATATATATATATATGCTCTGCATGATCATTTCTAATTTTTTTCCTTCTGTTTGCTTGAACAAAACAATCAATACTATATATACTAAATGACTGATCGTAAAACTAACCGTAATGTGCTTGAGACATGAATGACCTTTGACCTAGTGATGGGGGAGGAGCCAGTTTGAGGTTTGGTGGTGGTGGTGGTTGCAAGCTGCTGCTGTAAGAGCTCTTTCTCCGCTATGAAGTTACTAAGATGGTATTGCACGTAGTCCTGAGAGAGAATCGTTGTGGCACTGGAACAAGAAGTGTTTTAGAAAACGATAATTTACATTTAAATTGACACATGTGTTCAAACTAACACATGGATGCACTAGTTAGAACAAAGAAACGTTTTAGGAAACGATAATTTAGATTTTAATTAATAAATGTGTTCAAACACAACAGGGGTAGTGCATGCTGTCTTGAGAGCGAATCGCTGTAGCACTAAAACAAAGAAACATTTTAGGAAACGATGATTAAAAATCAAAATTGATAAATGTGTTCAAACTAACACAGCAATGCATTATAACAAAGAAGCATTTAAGGAATAGATGATTTCAATTTGAATTGAAAGATGTGTTCAAACTAACACATCAATGGTAGTGCATGTTTTCTTGAGATAGAATTGATGTAGCACTGGAACAAGAAGGAGCTATTTTCAAAATTCAAGTTTGATTGCACTACATTAAAAGGTTCTCAGAATATCGTGATTACAAGCTATGTTTTATATACATGTACACTGTATGACCCTTTGATCTGTGACCTCGTGACCCCAAAATCTAATCAGTTCATTGGCTCTGCAAGATACACACATGACCCAAGTTTGGCGGAAATCCATTGATGGGTTCTTGAGATAACACGATCACAAGCTATTTTTGCATACATAATGAACCCTGTGACCTTTGATCTTTGACCTCGTGACCCCAAAATCTAATCAGTTCATTGGCTCTGCAAGATACATACATGACCCAAGTTTGGCGGAAATCCATCAATGGGTTCTTGAGATAACACGATCACAAGCTATTTTTGCATACGTAATGAACCCTGTGACCTTTGACCTTGGATCTCGTGACCCCAAAATCTAATCACTTCATTGGCTCTGCAAGATACATACATGAAAAACGCTACTTTGTAGTGAAGGCATAAAAATTGAAGTTACTAAGAGGGAATCCCATGTATCCTGAAAGAGAAAAAAAATCTTTGTAGCACTATAACGAGAAACGTTATAAGAAACGTTATAGCGTGTTCAGTCTTGATTAGTCTTGATTAGGTTCATGACTACCCTGGTATAGGTTAATCTTTCATTGGAAACATTTACACAAGTATTTTAGAAATATTTTCTTAAAACAAATTCAGGATATCAGTCCTGAGGGTTGTTTTAAAAAGATCCTATTTTGTACCTTTCTCCAAATTGAACTTAACAATTATGGAAAGCTGTTAGCATCTTTGAAAACATTTTGTAAAATATATTTTAGAAGGCATATTATTTTGATTCAAATCATTCTTATTTTCTATTATCAAGGAGATTTCAGGTTCTTGATGTGGAATTTATGAAGTTTTAAATACTTCAGTTTTTGTTTTGAATGTATTTCATTTTAAGGCTACAAATAGCTCTCCATTATATTTAAAATTTGGCTTAGGATCTTTGTAAAACACCCCCCAGATCAAAATTTAATACCTACCTTGGTCTTTTGTCTGGATCTTTCTCTAATATGAGCGTTAATAAATCTTGAAGGTCGGTAGAGTACATGGATGGAATAGTCTGAAATAAATAATATTGAAAAAAATTGTTATTTCTATGAAGGGCTTTGCGTCGACCACAAAAATCAATTACTCTTTGCAAAAACATACCGGTACCTGAATTCTGTGCAATATTTTTCTATAATAAAAATAGGCAATTATATACTGCCGTCTATCTAGACAATTCTATTCCAATTAGGCGCACAAGAAAAAAAGAAAAGAAAGAATGAGAGTTTGGATAGGTTGTGCCAAGTACAGGTATTGTTAAAAAAGATGATATTTCCGCTTCGATTTGAAGGTCGTCAAGGAAGTAATGATTCTCAAATTAAATGGTAAATTATTCCAAAGAAAAGGTGCTGCAGCTGAAAAGGCCCTTTCACCACAGTGGTTTGGGATGTGCCACTGTGTAAAAAAGTGAGTACATGTTTTAATACAAATAGGCTAAGACAATGGAAGTTTTCGCCCAGCACTAGCAAGCTGCTTGGGCAGGGCAATCTCTTGTTTTGCTCTCTGTGTTTGAATGCAAAACATAAGGATGAAATGGAGGGAAAAATGAGGTACTAGATTTCACGCAACTAATAATGATATTGAATGGCTTTTCTTCTGTGAGATACAAGAGGATATCGCACTCTCTTTGAGGATACTTCACTAGTTGTTCAAACACGTGATGTATGCTCATAAGCTCATATAAAAACCCAATCAGTCTTTAAAATACAATCAAGAATGTTTAGGAGGCACCGCGATGGCTCAGTGGTAGAGCAATGGTCTCATAAACGAGAGTTCCCAGGTTTTAAACCAATTTGATGCGCTAGGGCCCTTTGGTAAGGCATCAATCCTTATAATCCTTTCGGAGAGGACTTAAAATTGTTGGTCCCCTGATCATTTGCAACCATACACGTGCTTTCTTAATAGGCAGGCAGGTTGATATTTGAGCCCCATCTTATAAAGAGTTGCGATTGATCCAAATCAATCGCAAGTCCTCTAATCAATCGCAAGATTGCAGTCTCATATCTCTTATGTACCTAAATAGATGTGATTGATATCGATCATGAATAAGTTGCGATTAATATCAACTCTTTTTAAGTCGGGGCCTTGGTGCTAAAAAGTAATCAAGCTGGGCATGTTTTTTTGTGTGTTAGAGGTTATATACAAGAACCAACATTTATAAACATGAGATAAACATCTAAAACTACATCACAGCTTGAGTGACATCAGTTAATTGCCAATTTGAAGTCCCCATACCCTTAGTGATCAAGGGACGAGTGTAATAATACTTACAGGGTTATCACCTTTGACGATCTTGTAATAGAGACTGAGAAGATTGTGAGCATCGAACGCAGGCTCAAATGCACACACCTCATACAACAGACAACCAAGAGCCTAGAGATAGAGAGAAAGAAAACGTGTCTTAACACAGGGGTCCATACTAACTTTTGAGTCGTTGTTCATTAGCCCTATGTAACACATTTAAAGTGCCCATTCAAAGAAAATCACAAATATGGTAAATAACATATCACTAGAAACTGGTAAGCTAACAGATGTCAATCGTACAAGCTATAGGTCAACTACATATCGGGTGATTTATAAAAATACAAATACAACCACCTCCATAGCAGCTGGGATATACGAGAGATTCGCCAGAAAAATGTTTTAATGACGTCACATTATGAACCAATCCTGCCCAAGCAGACGACATTTCATAAAGAATGAACATAAATGCAAAGCTATTATTTCTCAAATTATAATGACATTAGTGTATAAATGTGTTGGCATTTTACACCATTCAAAAAGGGATATAAAACCAATTCTGATGACTAATTTCTTTTGTTTGTAAAAACACAGGAAAGGGGTTAATGAACAATCAAAGAAACCACACTTTCAAATTGGAAAACCCCTGGAATGATAGCATAGACGGCATTTGTTCCCTCTTGAAACGCCAAACATACTGCGGAGTATGCAACTAAAAATACAATGGCATCTTATTTTGTTTACAAGCGACAGAATCCTTTATTTTTGTGTCGCTGCATTTTTCATCAAAATAATACCATGCACAAGGTTTAGAGTGAGGCAATAGATTATACATTTAGCCTGACGGTAGTGAAGTAAGAGAAAGAACTCATGAGAAGATGAAAAAACAGGCACTGAAAATGTGTGAGATGTCATGGGACAACGTCTGCTTGTGCAAATCATCTTCAACATGTGACGTCGCACATATCAGCAGCGTTCAGAGAGCTCTTCAGGTGCTATGCCGGGCTGTATTTAAGTGTTTTGTAATTGATAATAATCATAACTTTGAATGTTTCCAAGCATTGAATTTTCATGAACTTGTCCAATCAAAGTTTCACCTATGCAATAATGACAATACAGTTAGTTCTTAAAATCAATGAACCTTCTCTTTAAGCCCACTGCACACTGAACGTTATGACTTTGATCTGATTTTTGACATACTAGACTTAGACTAGACAGTTTGGGATCCAGGACTTACCCAGACGTCAGACTTGTTGTTATAGGGCTGGTCCTGGCACACCTCTGGACTAAGGTAGCATGGAGTCCCAACGCAGGTCTTGGCCTTGTCCACGGTGTGCTCCAATGTCCTGGAGATACCAAAGTCACCTTCACATAGAAACAAGGGGAGTATTTCACAAAACTTGTCATCAGTGACAAATGACAGGTGTTGTTATAAGCTACTGAAATCCTTGCTTCTGATTGGTTATTAGCAGATTTGCCACTGATATTTGTCAGTTGTCAATGAAAACAGGTTTGGTGAAACGGGTCCTTGGGATACCAAAAATCACCTTCACATAGAAACAAGGTCATCATGATAATAGTTAAAATAATAATACAGTCAAACCTGTCTGTAGCGCCCGCCCAAGGGAAACACAAAAAGTGGTCTTTGTAGAAAAGTGGTCTTTGAAGACAGGTTGTCACTAAAGCAGGTTTGGCTGTAGTGATAATATGTCTTGTTTATCAAGGGTAGCCTCATCAGTACTAATACTGTTCTCCCATTATTACCCTGTCTTTATAGTGATTTATATTAAAGTTTGATAAGATTATAATACACATGTATGTATTTTGACTGTTGTTAGTAAAAACATGTACATGTATGTACCTACCAGTGGTTTGTATATTAATTTTCATCATGTTTAAAAATGCAGAAATCAAATCAAGTCAAACAAAACTAGAACTCACCTAACTTAACGACATCACTCTTGGTAAGGAAGACATTTTGTGTTTTTAGATCTCTGGTTCGTCAAGAAAATAAACAGAACAGAATAAAATATGACAGGAAAATGATGATGACGATGATGATGTTAACAATAATAGTAGTAGCAGTAGTAGTAGAAGTAGAAGAAGTAGAAGTAGTAATAATATCTCTTCTTAACAGGCAATCCAACCACTGTCTTCCTTTTTTGAAGAAAAAAAAATATGAAATTCTAGTCATTTTGTGTGTTGGAACAAATGAGAAATTTGTTAACCACTACATCACAGAGACATTACCGATTCAGCCAATTTGAAGAGCCCATACCTATAGTGATTACAACCTTTTAATACATTCATAACTTTCTCACTGTTTGTCTGATTTTATTCAAACTTTTACAAGTCTGCTTCTCTGATTTTTCTGCTTTCCTCATTTTTCTGATTGCCCTTCAAGGATTGTTCACAACTTCACATATTCCTCATTTTTCTTTTCTTTTCCTAATTAAATGACAAGTGAGGATGAAGAAAAAAAAAGCCCATTTTTATCTGAACTGCCATCGATTTAGGACACTATAAAACCGCAGCATGTACCTGTGGAGTATTTTCTTGGAGTGTATGTACTGTACAGCCATGACCAGCTGTATAAACCATTGCATAATACGTCCTTCATCGAACGGTTTGCCTCGGTGCTTAGCCGTCTGTATCCTCTCGTCTAGGTTCCCGCCATCGCAATAGTCCTGGGTAAGGAGGGTCAGAAAAAGAAAAATGACTTGTATGTATGTCACTTTGATGAAAAGTATGAGATTTGTAGTCACCACTGAGCAATGACAAAGAATAACAACAACAAACACCCCAAAATACCAACAATAAACAAACAACAAAAATCAGACAGTGTAAAATAAAGGAACCAAGGTACCTAGGCTGTAGGTTAGGAACATAAAAGTTTATAAGTATTTTGACATCCTTTTCTTTTTAAATCTTGAAAAATAATATATTTTGGTTACAGACATTGAAGGACAGAGAGAAACAGAGAGAGAGGGGGAGAGAGAGAGAGAAAGAAAGAGAAACAGAGAGAAAGAGAAAGAGAGAGAGAAAGAGAGAGAGAGGGGGAGAGAGAGAGAGAAACAGAGAGAAACAGAGAGAAAGAGAGAGAGAGAGAGAGAGATGGCGATATAGATAGACAGGAAGAGTCAGAAAGAGAGACATAGAGACATAAAGAGACAGAGACAGGGAAACACACATACAGAAAGTGAGAGAAAAAGAGACAAACAGACAAACAGACAGAATCCTTCATGTGACTAACCTGTGCTATACAGAGGTAGACAGACTCTGGTTGTTCCTCAAAGAAAGAGTCATGATACGTGACAATATGGGGATGCCTCAGCTGGGACAGGATCCTGAAATTGGAAGATGATAATGTAGTGATATGAATACAAGTGTTGTACACATATGCAAATATGCACATACATGTATCCACTGCTTTCTTGAGTGTGTGTACATATCCACTGCACCACTGCACCTTGTGGAAGCCATGACCTAAACAATGGTAAACACTTCAATGAGCATGCATGGGCAATTAGGCATGAATATATGAATAAATGTACATGGACAGTGTATGCAGAGAAGGGATGTTGGTATGTTAAAAGGGAGACACATGTTTTGGGCTCTGAGAAAGGAGGTACCAATATAGGGGGAAGAATTTATGTTGGATTTTTAAGGTGTGTCCCTTGCAGGACCTAGACTGTTCAGTTCATTGATATTGAGAGAGACAGAAAAGAGTCAAGTCTGAACCAATAAAGATGGAACCAAATGGAACCAAGTAGACTCCTATGTCCTTTTTGCTTGGCTCGTTAATCAAAAAAGTCGTCTCAGTATCTCTTTCATGACGTTGTCGCATAGGCCATTTTCGTAATGTAATGTAATTGAACAAGAATTAGAAGGGGAAAAATCAAAAGATCTTACTTTGCTTCTCTCTCTACCGCATCTCTGGTTCTTGTTTTTCTCTTTTCATCCAGTTGAATCTTCTTCAACGCTAGAAGCCTGTCAACAACGAAAAAGGGAGGGATCAGAAATTTAAATCAACGTTTCCTAAAAACTTTATAAAAATCATTTCATTTCAGAAAGACTCATCCTAAAATACCAAAGAAACATAAAAGGGGCAAACAAAAACCCAACAACAAAAAATAGTATAAAAAGCCGTTCAGAGTTTTCTAAAGGTCTAAATAAGTCATCTTTTCTTACTAAAATTGGCAACAGTTAGTATACTCCACTCCACATTCATTTAACTCCACTCCACATTCATTTAGCAGTTTGAAAAATAAAAGTGAAATAAAGGCTATCAATAGGGCATATTATGATCAGATTCCACTTATGGAGAAAAAAATATACCGTATTTGCCGGTGATAACGCCGCACCCTTGTATAGGCCGCACCCCCGATTTTGACCTTTAAAAAAAAAAAAAAAAAAAAAATTTTGGACGAAGTCAGGATCGAACCCGGATCCACCAGGCAGATTGGGGATTGAAGCCGGCGCCTTAGACCGCGCGACTATTCTGCACCAATGCCTAGGTTTGCAGTTCTTTAGTGATGAATACATTCGAATGGATTGAAAACGGCGACTTCGCGTGCTGGATGCGTTTAACGGCCCCTTATTTTACTTTTGCAATGCATTGGCACGAACTTTGATCAAGATCTATCGGCAGATGTTGTTTTTGGAAGATTATATGCGTCTTCATGTCAACAATGCAAGGTAAAATTGTCGGTAAGATGTGTGGAAATGTCCTGTTCCATAGTGGTATAGTTATTGTTCCATTCGTAGTCCCATATGTGCAAATTTGTGCTGGTTTTGGCTTGTTTTTTTTGTTTTTTTTACTCTGTTGCCGTATATACACCGCACCCCGACTTTTTGATTTTTTCTCTCCCCAAAATACTGCGGCGTTTACACCGGAAAATACGGTATGTATAAATCAATAAATCATACAGTTGGCAATTTGTGTGGTTTTTTTTTCAATTTCTGAAAATGTTATAAATTAATTTCTCTCCTTTTGGATTGATCTCAAACTTCAATGATTGATTATCTGATATTTATGCATAATTTATTTAATTAATTAAATCAATTCAATACCAGGATGTCATACTTTTTCAGTGGATGAAGAAGATTAAGAAACTAATAATAGAAAGAAAGAAAATTAAAAATAATGCTGTACTTACCTTTTACTAATCTGATGTCTGACTAGATAGACTGCGCCGCCACCCCCTTGGCCTAATGTTGTGATCTTATCATAGCACTCCATTGAGGGTTACAATCATGTTACCACCATATTACACAAAACAGCTGGCACCACAAGTCTATGGATATAGTAGAAAGGCATAACATTGATATTTAAAGTGGATTATTTAAGGGTTAAATTGATCATCTTTTCTGCTTTAAATTGGTGACTATTATCATTTTTTATTGCTTCATTGTCCTAATAAAATGTAATGTCTAAGACTGAAAACAATATACACAGGGAAAAATCTCCATTGAAATGGAAAAAAATTGCAAATTTTGATCGAAAAAACAACGATTTTGACACTCCTGTGTGGCATGCATACTTATACTAAGCTAATTTCTATAAAATTCAGTATACTTGGCAATCTGAATTTAGACATTTTAACATACACTGTAGCCTTGATATACTTGCATTTCCAATGAAACCAACATCATAAACTCTCATTAGACAGAAGTTATAGATCTAGAGGTTTTTGTTGTGTAAATCGCATGTTACTTGTTTCGCGCATTATCATCAGGAACATGTGGAAAATATGCAGAGCGATATCACAGTTTGGTATCAAATTTCCACATTTTTGGATAAATTCTTGACCGATTTTGATATTGCTTTGTATGAATAGAATAGGTCTTGACCGTCTAGAGATCTAGAAGTCTAGAATTAGAAAGAATATTCCAAATAAAACTAGACCTAAGGCATTTTCAAACTAGGTCCAGTCTAACAGTAGGGGCGCTGGTCCGAGAATAAGGATCGTCTTATTTAACACGGACCGATGCGTCCTCAAAAATAAGGACCGTCTGCATTTTTGCAGACGTTTCATATTTTTGATCGGAGCATTGGCGATGCAAAAAACGGATTCTGCAATGATTTTCTTGATGCATTTTACATTGACTTTGTACAGAGACCTTCACATTATGAGCAATAAATCCTTGGGAAGACGGACAACCCATAAAAGGGATCCGCCAGCAGGCCTGCTTCTCCCTTGTTGGACCTCGTCTGGAGTACTGTTGCTCGGTCTGGAACCCTGGAACCCTTACACAAACAAGCATATATCCCAGGTCGAGGCGGTGCGGGGGCGAGCGGCGGGATTCGCCCTCCAGAGATGTCGTCGAGTGGCCGGTGTCTCGGCCGTGGTTCGGCATCTGGAGTGGGAGGGCCTGGAGGGGGGAAGAGGTGCCACGGGCCTCCGCCTCGTGTGCGGGATCCGGAGCGGCGTAGTGGCCATTGGTGCGCGCCGTTACACAGCACCTATGATTGCCGGCAACACATGACAGTATCACTCAAAGAAGTTGCTGGCTATCCCAACCCTGTACCCGGGTCTACCAGAACTCGTTTTTCCCTCGGACGGTGGCTGTGTGGAGTGCACTTTCGAGGATCACCCTTGGCGCTACTTCGCTGGAGGGCTTCGGGGGAGCGCTTCCACCCAGCATCTAGACCGGGAACTAGATATTTTGTTCCTCGGCACCGAGTCCCGACTTGTGGATCCTGCTGGGTGTCGTCGTAGAAGTGGAAGTAGAAGTGTAGGACTGATTACTGATTATTGTAGGACTGATTATTCCTCAGCACTGACTTGTGGATCCTGCTGAGTATCGTCGTAGAAGTAGAAGTAGTAGACAGTGAACTAGGATTATTTTACCCTGGGGAATCCATTTTTGGCATCACCAGAGGGCCGTTCTGTAACATGAAACCCCCAATGCAAAGCGCTGATGAAAAAAACGTCCTCGAAAATGCAGACAACCCTTATTTTTGAGGATGCATTTTGTCCTTGTTTATGAGGATATCCTTGTTTATGAGGATGATCCTCATTCTCGGACCAGCGCCCCTACTGTCTAAAGCCATTATCTTGCAAGGTTTTGGGGGAGCGGGAATGGGTGATATGTAAACTTCAAATTAAATGTTAACATTAAAGTAAACATTTAATTTTAGGACAATTAACTTTATCAGTCATCACTCATCACACTTCACACAGGCAAATAGATATGCCAATTGAACTTTAGAGTTAGGCAGTACAGTACGCTCGACTTGCTTTGGAGATCAACATCATAAGAATTCAGATCATATTTCAATTCATTTCGCCTGAAAAATCATTTGTCATAACTTTTGAGTTTTATGAAGACAAGTTGACACTGCACTAACACTGTCACACGCACACACATAATATATGTCACTGTTTAACTCTCATATCCCTGCTGTCACAATGTCACTGGCTCACTGCCACTCCAGCAAAGCATAGAGAGCCAATGCTAATGCGTATTGACTGCATGCACTGAACTTCTCAAACTGAAAGTGAAGAAGTGATGAAGGAAGCTCAGCTCAGCTCAGCCACAGTGAAAGATGCTGATAATTTAGAGCATGCATATCAATTTAACTGTTACTTTAGTAGACAGAAATTTTAACTTAAAGGTTGACAATAACATTCAATTAGTTTATTAACTATTTTCCTATCAGGCGCAGGCCGCTGCAGCCTGCAGAAAGAATAAACTTACTCACAAACATCGAAGTTTTAGCTATTCTTGACAACTGGAAATTGTTTACATGGGCATGTCAAAGGTCAATTTTTATCACAGTAATGATGCTCATATTACTTTTAACTATCTCGTCAAATTCCGAAAACATTTGAATTGAATCTAAATAATTGGAACTAAAATATATTTTTTATAATCAGGACAGTGTACTGAAATTATTTTATCTTATGTTTAAAAAAAAATTAAATAGGGTCTAAAATGACATTCTCTACAATGTTGTTCTCAATGTCTTTATTTTCTCAGCAGTGCTGACATTTTCTTGCTCGTGAAAAGCTGAATTGCAACTTATTTGTACATTTTGTTGAATTTCCAATTCCATCAGCAGATACTCAGTTTTATTCTTGTTTGTCAGAATTCACTTAGAGCTCACGAACTGTTCAGAATTCTGAGGAAATGGCCGTTACACAGGTGAGTCAATCGACATTTTCATTCTATTCCCGTCGCCCATGCATGCATGTTGTGTGTGTACGTGAGTGTCAGGGTTAATTGTGGGTGTGTGTTGTGTGGCGCTCCGTTTGACCGGCGAGACTTGCCAGATCGACCAGATATGCAGTAGTCAGGCCGCCGGGCCCGACGGGCGACCCAAGCTGGTACCAATACCCAGCGGCTAGCATTAGTAAAATGGGTGGTTTTGGGTCCGGACATTTAAAGCCTTCTCTTTTAATAGCACCCACCGTCATTTATATTTTTTCTTTAAAAATAAAATATTGTTATTTACCATGGGCCTGTTTCTAGAAGCCGTCATAGACCTCTAGATCTAGTCGAATCTAAATTAACTTAGGGTCTAGGGTCTAGTCTAGTCTAGGGTCTAGTCCTAAATCAGCGTTAGTGAGCAACTGGTCCGCTACGTAATTTGGTGTTTCACAAAGCCTTTTGCTAAAATCAAGGGCAATGCTCCGTCTTCTTTAAGTAGGGAGGCCAATGCCCGCGCGTAAGGCTTCTACGCCTACGATTTTGTGCGCTCGTCGTCCAAGTAAAAAAATTGCCTGAACGAAAAAACAAAATAAAAATATCTATTCAATAAAAAATACATCAAAAACACAATTTTTCACTCCTCAACATACCTATAATCATGNGTTTTAATAGCACCCACTGTCATTTATATTTTTTCTTTAAAAATAAAATATTGTTATTTGTACCATGGGCCCGTTCCTAGAAACCGTCATAGATCTAGATCTAGATCTAGAGTAGAAGTCTAACTTCTTGACTAAATCAGCGTTAGTGAGCGACTTGTCCGCTACGTTATGTGTTTCACAAAGCCCTCTTTGCTAACATCAAGGGCAATGCTCCGTCTTCTTAAGGAAATATTTTTGCTTATCATCATTATTTATTTTAATTGACTATAAAATTATGTTTGGGGAATATTTATTCTTCTTAAGTTCTTCTTTTGATGGTAGTCTAGATTGCCAAATAAAAGAGGTAAGAATTCAAAATATTAGCAATTTCCCATTAAAGGGCAAGTCCACTCCAAAAATAACTTGCTTTCAATAAAAGCAAAAAAATCAGACAAACCAATCAAAAAAAGTTTGAGCAAAATCGGATAACTAATACGAAAGTCATGAATTTTGAAAAAGTATTTAAAACTAGATCTATGGAACAATGAGAATCACAACACAAAGTGCCTAGATTGTTATCAGTTTGTGACGTCATGTCCTCACAACTTATCAATTGCTTTACATAGTGTGTTCTCATTAATTTCCCTTTTTATCCCCCCAAACTTAATTTCCCCATGCCTTTGCATATGATTTGTATCACTATCATATTGCATTTGCATGCATGACTTTTCCCAAAACTTTTATGAATTTTGAAATTGATACTATTGTCTGAATATTGTATTTCCTAATTATTGATGTTTATATAATTAGTTTATCAATTTTTTTTTTTTTCATGATTTAACTGGACAAAATTTACTCTTTATTTGTGCATCCACACAAACACATATTATTAACAATCTAACTTGGACGCTGGTAAGGTGAAGAAATAAGATTCTTAGGGTAAAAATAGGAAATTTATATTATTAATATACAGAAAATATTTAGTGGATAGTGTGGACCATACGTCACAGACTCATGAGTAAGTTGCCAATTTGTGTAGTGATTTTCAAATTTTTTCATGTCATTAACAATTCATAACTTTCTTATTAGTTCTCCGATTTTGCTCAAACTTTTTTTGATGGGTTTGTCTGATTTTTCTGGTTCTATTGAAAGTACCTAAGTTATTTTTGAAGTGGACTTGGGCATTAAGTGACCCAATACCAGGCGCTCTACCCTACCTTTTATTTTCATACCTCATTCACTGCTGATGTTGTTTTATTATATGTTATCTCTTTCTTTAACTATCCTTTGCTCATAGCATTGCCATATGCCAATATATCAACGAATTGCGGTCTGCAAGTGACACAGACTCATAATTATGGTATAATATNCATTCTGTGTAGTGTACAGTGCTTGTAACTTTGCCAAGATTTGGCCAAATTTCTTATCATTTTGATGATTCCAGAACCTTGCAATACACACTAATACTTATATACTAAATGATCAACCTTTTCTAATAGATTCCACTCCGTTTCTTTCACAATGCAATCCCATGACCAGAACTCAACGTTATCTTTAAAGGAGTCACACCAAGAAGCAAAAGTGTATTGAATTGATGCAAAATTCATATCATTGCGAAGGGAAAGCCTTAGGCCTACTGATCAAATACATTTGTACAACAAATTCCCTCTTCAAAATATGTTTGGGGCCCGCAGAAATCAACTTTCAAAAATGTTAGTTTTGAGATCCAGATTTACTGCCTATTCGTATTTTTTCTTATTTTTTCTTATTTTGTCGTAGTTCTTCGTATGACATCACTATTGTGACTTCACACCCTGGACACAGCTGTTAAAAAAAGGCTGCTAGCTTCCGCTTGGTCTGCAGCTAGACAGATCAAGCGGAAGCTAGCAGCAGGTACCGAGCTGTTTGTCCAGGATGTGACGTCACTATTCAGAGCTCGCTGCGCTCGTGTGTTTGGCTTACATTTGGGGGCGCTTGGGGGTCTAAGAAGGGTCTTGAAAAATTGCATTTTAAGCCTTTCCATGATATCTATATGATTTCTCAGCAAATTATTCATGTTTTTCAATAGAAAATCTTTCCATCCATATGTAATTTGTTCTTATTATCAGTTTTTAGTAAATTTTCTTTGTATAGCTCCTTTAAGTTTTTTTCTTTCTCTCGCGCTTGTTTTTAACCTCCTCTATTTGAACCTCTCTCTTTCTCTCTGCATGTTTCTTCATATTTTCTTATCTCTATCTCTCTCTCTCTCTCTCTTCCATTTTTCCTCTCTCTCTCTCTCTTTGGCATACATGTACATGTACTGTAGATATCTATATTTCAGTCTCTATCTCTCTCCTAAACTGTTACTCACTTTCAAATACTCCAAAAATATTCTCATCTTCTTTCTGGCCACCAAAAAAAAAAATCAACAATGTACTGATTGCACCCAAATGAGCATATTCACAAAAACACTCACACAAAGTATAGAAGAGG
>BEXV01000771.1:84193-102852 GCA_003118195.1 Hemicentrotus pulcherrimus | reverse complement strand
CCCCCCCCCCCTCCCCATTTGAAATAGTTCCAAACGTCAGCTCATAGCTGAACATTTTTCTTTTGACATAATTATCTGCTAGTTGGAAACACTGCCAAGGATAAATCTTAATTAAGAAAAAAAATAAAAAGTCCTAGGAAGTTAGCCGGGATATCGGCATCTAGGGACATTTTTTTTATTATTTTGTTGAACTACTGAATGGGGAGCTCAAGACACAGAGAGTGAGAGTTATAAATAAATAGATAAATACATGTACATATAGATGGATATGTACAAATATATAGAGACGCACGTAGATAGATATATACATATACATAAATAATACAAAAGTATGTAATTCATACATGCTTAAGGAGAGAAAGAGATTAATGGATTAATAGAAATGAAAGGATACAGGCTAAAGAGGGATAGACAGATATATATATGCAAAAAGTCATTGCTTTCTTTTTATCGGCCAAATTAAGGACCATCCCTTTATTGGAAGTCAGTCGCGTTGGTTTGAAAAGAAAAAAGAAAGATCTATTAAAGAAAATTGGGAATGCGGGATAACTTTTAGATCCTTTGATAATATTCCTTTTTGATGGGGAATCATCGAAACAACATTCTTGGAGTATCTTGCATGCAAGATCCTCTCCAGTTCGCTCTGTAGAGAAAGTTTCATAAACGTTCATTTTTTTTTCTTAATTCGTTCGTTCGTGTCCCCTTGATCAAGATAAACATATTTTGATCTTAGGAGTAGTATTGTCTTACTTGTTTCATTGCAATATGTACTATGATTGACAAATTATTGAGGGGAAAATACGATTTCCTGATTTTTCAAATATTGTTTAGTTCAAAGGGAAGGGATCTTATAAGATTCGTCACAGTTGCCAAAATTGTTATTGGTTTATCACAACTTCCAAAGATTCATAACTTTCTGAATGTTAACCTGTTCCACTCATTTGTTTCCTCCCATAAGCCAACTAATAACGGGGTCAACTTTCCCTAAAGAGTTTACCCATTGAGTGAGAGTGAAACTTTTTTTTAAAATTCATGCTTATTAATAAAGGTTTCAAGTTTAAAGAGAAACTATGAGACTTTTTTTTTTCAGTGTTAATGTAAATTCAAAAGCAATACATGTGATGCAATTGCAAATATTTTAAAAATCCTCATACAGGCCTACTGATCTCGAGTTAAAATATGATCTATGTTGTTTCTGTGGGAAAATGATTCCGAGAATTTTGTTGCTGCCCCCCCCCCAAAAAAAAAGAAGAAGATATTTAAGATATTCAATGCAAAGTTTGAGAAATTTAGGAAATTTAATGGATAGTAATTCTTTAAAATGTTGATATATTTGGATGCCCATGTGGATGTATTATAAGCACTAGAAAATTTAGCCCCTAAAATGAACACTTCTGCCTAGTTTCAATAAATTTCAAATTTGATTATCCCAAATGATGTCCGAAGAATAAAATATCAGGATAAAATACGTCAACCCTATTTAGAAAACCCTGCATAGTCACAAAATACAATAAAGTTATCTCAATAAATATAAAATTTAGACCCACCGAAGTTATCTATCACAAAATCTTCTCATCGTCGGTGAATCTTAGGTAATTAAGGTAGCAATATCCCTCTTGTGTTGAGTTATCATACAACTAATGTTATTGCTAAACTTTCAAGACGATCCTTTTGTCAATAATAGAAATCGATCGCACCGAATGCATCTTGGGATAGAAACACTTGCCACAGAGTTCACATTGACTCGACTTTACTAAAATAGACGTTCTATATGCGCGTAGTACATATGACACGTACACATAAGATTGTACTGTCATCTCTAAACCCACACCACATGGCGTAATACACTGTCATCCACGTAATATATCGCGCGGTTGTTTCATGAATGGTGTTTGGGAGGTAAAACAGTTATCATGGTTATAAAGTTATCGGTGAGTGGCATCATTATTTCTTGTTCTATGATGACGTTTTTCAGAGATTTCCGTGAATTATTAGGAATAGTGTGTTATGAATAATCCATTTTAGAATCTATCGTTACGTTATAGTGTACAACTTAAAAGGTAATTTGAAGTTTTGGTGTTGTTGACATTCCCAAAGGCAGTATGTGGGACTGAATTGTACATACAGGGATCAACTAAACAGCTGGGCAGTGTATGTATCCTGACTAGTTAACTTGCTAAGTTTAATTGGATAAAAGTCATGTTAATTTCATGAGTGGACTATAGACCTAGTTGTTTTCATTCTGTGAAATGATTGACTCATCAGTCATTGCATTGAATTGTATCGTTGAGTCACATGCTATACTCAAATAATTAGTCGATAGTCTAGAGGTCTAGATTCTAGATCATCTACTTAGTCTAGAGTCTAGGGCTAATTAATAAAGAAGTTGTGCCAGAGACAGACAGCGTGTCCACACACAAACAAAATTATCCCAAAACTATAAAGAAACATCATGTAAAGAATCATTGTATAAATTCCAGGGCGTCCACACCAGGAAACGTTGTATAAAGAATCATCATATAACTTAACTCCGGGAAGCTCCGACGCCGGCGTTTGAGCTTCCCGGAGTTATAAGTTAGCGTCCACACACACAAGAACAAGTATCCAAAACTCTACAGCAAAACATATATTTTTGCGCAGTTTGCTACCGCGGTCATGAAAAGGAAGTGGAAATGAGAGGTCATGTCTCCTTTTGCATCCGAGCACGTTAAGCCCCGCCCAGTTATACTATTCTAGTTCGACCATATGTCCACACACAAAACATTCCGTGATTTTTTATCGAGTTGGGGCTAGTTTGAAACAGTGCCCAGACCCACGTTACGTTATACACTGTACAACGTTTATTTATACGACGTATCGCTAGTAAGCGTACACACACACAATTTCATTGTATACCTATCCCGAAACTGTATAACTAGACCCTATACCGTTTCGGGATAGTTTTACGATGAATTTGTTGTTTTGACACAGGGAGATTCTGTGTCGGTGAGCTTGCTGTGACTTGTGAGTTTGTTGTGCAGAGTGCAGAGATGAAACGCAATTTACAAATTGAAAGAATTAATAGTGGAGTCCTGCCTAATGTAGGAAAACATGGATCTCTTTTATAAATCTTTGTTTGATATTGATAACATTGCTTTTTTCAACCCTTTTTCTCATTTCCCTCACAGAAACTGAATAACCACTATCAAGTACTCATCATTTTGCTGAATCCCACGTGCCAGAGATCGTAGACTCAGAATTGCCTTTGTCTAAAACAGATGTAACCCAAACATTTCCAGAGATACCTCGACTCTGTGGGTGACCATGACCTTGGAATGACCTTGGAACAAACTTCATCTCACCAAGACTACTTTTGTTATATCTTTCCTAATTCCTTTTGATTTGATGTGGAGAAAAGACCTATGTTGGTTAACCTGTACAGAGTTCTGTCTGACTTGTCATCTGTTTCGTCGCTAGAGATTAAGCATCCCATATCCAGCTCATTTTTGAGAAATAGTTTTTGAGTACTGCAAACACGAGCATTGCCTTCTATGGTGCTGGTTTGACAGATTTAACAAACTATGAAGCTGATTTGTAACTAAATATGAATGTTTGATGTGTAGCTTGAGAATTTTTGCAAATCTGAAGCATCTGCTTGTAAGAGTTTATAAAAAGTAAAATTGATCTTGATGCACAATGGTGTAGTGGTAGAGATCTTAGGACAATTATCCCACAGAACTTAAAGAAGGAGAATGCTTGCAGACTGAGAAAGTGAAGCAATGGATCACTGCCGCCATGTTGGGAAGCTTTGTGTAGGTCAGACACACTCTATACTCGACCCTTCGGAGTGGCACTGCTCAGTATGCGGGACTACAGAGAGTGTATGGGTAAGTCTGAGAAAGTCTTAAGAGGAGATACTGGGCCTTGTTTTATAAAACTTGTTTTCAATAACAAATGATAAATTTCTGTGACAAATTTGCTCTCAGCCAATCAAAGGCTACAATTTTAGTAGCTTATAACAGTTATTAGAGCTAATTGTTTTATCAAATAGGGCCCAGCTCTGGGTGAATATATTTTTTTGGAGTCCTCCAGAGAAAGTACATGTATATCCTTATGAAAAATATGAATATAAGGTTAAATATTAGTATAAAGATATGGACACGTAGGCCTACATGTATAATCTATAACTTGGCGAATGTACTTTACAAATTGTCAGTAGGATTATACATAGAAACGTGTAGATATAAAGACTGCTCAAGAAAAACAAAAAAGAGTGGTCTTTATAGGCTGGTGGTCTTTATATACAGGTTCCTTTAGTACATGTTTCAATGAGAAACAGTTTCCAAGGGAAACAAAGATTTTGTTTCTTATGGACAGGTGGTCGCTAAAGCAGTTTATGCTGTACTGCTGAAGATTTGGACAAGTAGGATTTTAATAATCTGGTGAATGTACTTTGTATGACCATGGTTTTCTGTCCAATATATTTAGTTGATTCTATCAGCCCTATTAGACCCTTAGATCATACCATGATGCTTGCTTATCTTATTATTTTTTGTTTATCTTTCTTTATTCTTGGCATTGCTTGGGAGTCCAGCAAATGACAAAATACCTCGCACTTTAATATATTTTGATTGTTTTTTCTTTCTTTGAAGGCGTGTCTGAGTTGTACCAATGTTGCGTGCGGGCGTTACAATGAAGAACATGCCCTGAGGCACTACAAGGAAACTCAACACCCTCTTGCCATAGAGGTCAACGACAGATACGTCTATTGGTAAAAAAGAGTCGTAGAAGAACTTATGTTATCTCCAGTTTCACCTCAGTCATTAGACATTGTTAGTTTTTCATCATCAGCATCATAATTGTTTTCATTCACATAATTATGTTGTTATCAACAAATTGACCATTACCATCAACAAATTGACCATTACCATCAACAAATTGACCATTACCATCAAAAAATTGACTATTACCATCACCCCATAATCCTGTTCTTTGTCATCTTAATTATTAATTGATAGCCCTTCCAAAGGTTATCATCATCAGTATCATCTTAACCATTTTTATCATCACTAATACTATCATCATCTTTATCATCATCACTATCATTACCATCATCATCGTCACCATCATCATCATCATTATCGTCACCATCATCATCATCATCATCATCATCATCATCATTGTCATCACCACTATCATCATCATCATCATCATCATCATCATCATCATCATCATCATCATCATCACCACCACCATCACCAGCCCACCAATGTTCATCTCTGCACTTGCCATCATCCTTAATGTCATGTTAACACCATCATTATCAATATCATATCGAGACGATTAGAGTTTATGATGAGGAAAGCCTTCTGTCACCATACGTTTGATGAGAGAAGGCTGTCGTCATCATAAATTCTAATCCCATATATACATGTAGGCAATAATGTTGTATAATTTATTTATTTAATTAATAGCTGCGAGTGTGACGAGTACATAATGATTGATAATATGACAGGATATCTAAAGGTTTTGCACGCACCCCAGAAGCGATACAGCAGCTAAATGCTGTTCATAATCACATTTACGTGTAATGACTGAATAATTCCATAAAATGCACTCTTGTCCCATGTGTTGACAATTATGTTGGTCTTTTGTTGATCTGTAGCTATGAGTGTGATGACTACATACTGAATGACAATGTGACGGGGGATCTGAAGTTCTTGCGTGACACGCTGGAAGTGATTACCAAGCAGACCTTTGAAGAGAACGCATCGAGGGGAGGAAAGAAGAGGTTTCTCAGGGCCCTCTCCGTGGACTCAGGGCAGCTGAAACACAGTCACGGGTAAGTAGGAAGAGGTAGAGAGAGAGAGAGAGAGAGAGAGACGGATGGTCGTTAAAGAAGTGTGGTCGCTATGATGGATTTGACCTGTACATAGAGAGAAACAGAGACATAGAAAAGAGAGAGTGAGAGAGAAAGAGAAAGCGAAAGAAAAAGAAAAAGATGACAGAGACAGATATAAAAAAAGAAGAGAAAGAGAGAAGAGAGAGAGAGAGAAAGAGACATAGAGAAGGAAAGATAGAGAGAAAATGAGAGAGAAAGAGAGAGAAAGACATAGAAAAGGAGAGAGAAAGAGAGACAGATCGAGACAAAGACAAAGAGAGAGATAGAGAGAGAGGATAAGGGAAGGGAGGAAGGGGAGGGGGTACTGGAGGAGAGAAAGGGATTTAACAATGAGGGGAGATATAGGTAGAGATGGAGAAAGAATGAGAGAGAGAGAGAGAGAGAGAGATAGAAGATAAATGTATTACTCCAAACAATGAAAATAGGATAGCTATTAGCTAGTTCATATTCAAACGTTATGTTATCTCTTTCTCTTTTTGCAGGCGAGATGATTCATTCTTCATGCGAGACAAAGGCCACACTGCCCTCATCCACAGACGCTTCATGTTGCTATCAAAGACATTCCTTGCCTGGAAGGACCTGGTCCACGGCGACAAGATCACTGGGCAAAAGACGCCCGCAAAGAGCGCCATCACGCCCAAGCGTGAACAGAACTCAGTGGAAGAAGATAATGAGATATCGTTCAAGGACCCCAGTCAGATTGAGATAGAGTCGAAGGCTAAAGCTGGTGTTAGTACTTCGCACCCTAAGGTGTCGAAACGTGTACAGAAGGTGGTGACACCCATCAAAAGGAAATGGACGGTGTTAACGCCGGGTGTTACGGGGCTGAGGAACCTGGGGAACACGTGTTACATGAACTCTATACTTCAGGTGTTAAGGTTTGTAACACCTGGTGTTAAGCTGTGTTTGTGTTACCTTGTTTATGGTAACGGGAAATTCTTCTCAGATAGACAAAGACAGAGTCACTTGTTTAGAAATTTTTGTTTGCAGCATTTTTTCAATGTCTAAATATCCCTTAATTTCCCTTAATATGCAATATACGTCAAACATGATGTACTGCCAAGTGTTTGCTTATAATAATTGTTCCTCGAGGGGACATTGTTTCATCGGTTTCCAGACCAACACAATCTCAATGAAATATTCAAGCTATAGATATCTGCTCTGAAGGTGGAGAAATTTTGTGACAAAAAGTACTAGTACGACAGGAAAAACGATGTGATCTGCAGTGATCGTTTTTATGGTTTACAGCAGGGAAACGTACGTACACAATGGCGGTTGAATCCATGCTTTACGTCACAGAATGGGCTGTGCGCAAACAAATTTGTGACGTTCTGAAAATTCTCAGAGCCTCTAAAACAAATAGGATTCTGAAGAAGAGTTTGTCCAATGTATGATGTTTTATATATGTTAGATGTTTTAAATGGCCTGCAAACTGAAACTGAAATTTACATGTAGTTTGAGTTTAATTCCCCTTTAATGTATATCTGTGCTTGTTTCCATGGTGATTTGTGCAGCCATCTTCTCCGGTTCCGGAACTGCTTCCTCAAAGTCGAGATCGACCTCCGACCCCATACCAAGTCGGAGGGCAAAGTTCAAAGTACGTCATCAGAGAGCAGAAAGAGAACGCACGAGTACGCGAGACAAACGACAGTAGAGTGCTTCAAGGTGAGCGAAGTCCACCCTTATATTAAGTTGGTTTTAAAGGCGCATGGGAGTGGGCTCTCAAGGGGAATTTGCCACCGTTTGGGTGTTTACGCAATAACAGGTGTTGTCAATCACCAGGATAAGCCTTCAGTTTTATGACCAACGAGCCTTATGTTTTTTTCTGCCTTTTCCCCTTATGGTAAAATCAATTATCTGAAATTTACATCACCCAAAGATGAAGACTCTCTGAGAGAGAGGGGGTATTTCTTGATTGGCCTACAGGTTTGCTTTGTGCAGACGTGTACACCCATTGATGGTATTTCCACCAAGCCCGGTGTCAGCAAATTATATCCTTCTGCACATGGAAACTGACAACCCACTCCCTTTAAATGATGCAGAAAAATGACTGAAAGTTTAAGCAATATCCAATTTAAAGTTAGAAAGATATGAATTTTGATAGTTGACGGGGATGCCTAGGAGCGGACAGACAAGTTCTAGTTGGTCTGGGATGACTTAAGAGAATTCACAGCTTCAAAATACATGTAACATGTTTATTGTCCTTGTCGGTGTCATTCTTTGGGACAATTTAGCCTTGTTATCTTTTGGAAGTATAGGCACCCAGCTTGATATGTGCCATTGGATGTAACCTAACCTTTGACCTTATCTTTCGATAGCTGTCAGAGACGCCTCGGAGTGGAGAGTCCAGTTCCAGTCGTGTCCAGAGACAGCAGAGGAACAGAGGGCCAGGAGGGGGCGGGCTGAATGGAGGGTCAGACGATACGACCGTTGACCCTTCAAAGTGCAAAGACCCTAGAAAGGTCACCAATAACTAGTAAGTGAAATAGATTTTTGTCTGTGTGAAGGAATTTGATTGGAACTAGACTGGACAGGTATGAACTGAAATGAACTGGATTCAACTAAAGCAGATTGGACTAGACTGAACAAGACTGAAGTGGTGGAATCTGATGTGGACTAAAATGACCTTACCTGATATGGACTGATCTTAACTAAACTAAAATGAACTGATCTTGACTGTTTTGTTACTGAAATGAACTGAATTGTATTGAACTGAATCAAACTGAACTGAATAAGCCTGTACTCAATTGAACTGTATGGCACTGAACTGAACTGCATTCAATTAAATTTGATTGAAGTGAACTGAATTTGAACTGAATTGAAATTAATTGAACTAAACCAAACTGTATGGCACTGAACTACACTGCATCCAATGAAACTGAAGTGAAATGAACTGAATAACATTGAATTTTCACTGTTCTCTTGTGTTGTGATTGTAGTGATTGAATTAAAGATTCTGAATCTGAACTGTACTCCACTAAGTAAAAATATTCATGATACTACTACCATATTACTAGCGCTACTGCTTGTGCTAATGAAAGTAAGGTACATTTGTATAGCATATTACATCATACATTTCAATGCACTATATAGATACAAATTGACAAGAATACATACTTCATCAGTTATCCTATTAATCAATTATTTTCTTTGTCACCAGCCCGCTATGTCATGAGCTTCACATGTTATTCAGGGTGATGTGGTCTGGAAAGTGGGCAATCGTCTCACCTCACGGTATCCTTAGCTCTGTCTGGAGACTCATCCCTTCGTTCCGTGGCTATGCCCAACAAGACGCCCAGGAATTCCTCTGGTAAGTACCTATTTAGGGGGTTTTGTGGTCTAGTGGATAAGTCGTCGGACTGTGGATCACAGGGTCCACGGTTCAAGTCCCATCACGGCACTAATGTCCTTAGGCCAGATATTAATCTACATTTGCCACTCTCAACCCAGGTGTTAAATGGGTACCGGTAGGAAGGAATTCTTTTCCTTCCTTGAATGCTGTGAGCACCAAAATCGGCTGCCTAGCAGAGCCAGGGTAATTGTTAGAGCGCATTGAGCACCATGCATGGTGGATATGTGTGCTATATAAATAAATATCCAAAACACCTGTATTATTATTATTATTATTGAATACAGTGAAACCTGTCTATAAAGACCACCCAAGAGAGACAAGATATTTAAAGTGGTCTTTATAGGCAGGTGGTCTTTATTTACAGGTTCCTTTAGTACATTTTTCAAGGGAGACAAGAAAAGTGGTCTTTATAGGCAGGTGGTCTTTATTTACAGGTTCCTTTAGTACATGTTTTAATGAGAATACATTTTCAAGGGAATCAAAATATGTGGTCTTTGTTAGACAGTTGGTCTTTCTATATAGGTGGTGGTTAAAGCAGGTTTGACTGTATATGGATAATTAGCTATACGGCATTAAGCTTTACACAAATGCAATTACAAATTTGTCTAAAATCGGTTTCATAGTCATATATCGTGTGCAGTTGGCATGTTATATCAGATCACGCATAAAAATGCATGTATTGGACTGTATGTACATGTAAATCAGTTTTTCCTGTAGAACATGTATGAACTGAAAATGATCTTGGTGTCTGTTCGTTACCTCTCTCAGTGAGTTCATGGACAAGATTCACTCTGAGCTCCAGAGCTTGACCACACCCCTTACCCTGTCGCTAGACAACGGCGTTTCCATGACGTCGGAGGAGATAGTGCCTAAGATCTTTGAGGGGTGGCTTGTCTCTCAAGTGATGTGTCTGAAGTGCAGGTCCAAGTCCAACACCTACGAACCGTTCTGGGACCTGTCGCTAGAGTTCCCGGAGAGGTAATTATTATCTGTTTATCCTCCCTCTCGTTTCTTCTCCTTCTTTTTCTCCCCCTATCTTCTCCTTCTTTTTCTCCTTTTCTTCTCCTTCTTTTTCTCCTTTTCTTCTCCTTTTCCACTCCTCCTTCTTTTCCTTCCTTTTCTTCTCTTCCTTTTCTCCCTTTCCTTCTTTCTTCCTGTCCTCTTGTTTCTCCTCATTTTTTAAAATCTTTCTTTCAGATTTCTCTCCTTCGTTCTCCTCCTTCTTTTCTTCCCTCTTTATTTTTATTATATATTTTTTTCTCCTCTTCTTTTTCTCCTCCTTATATTTTTCTCTACCTTTCTTTTCTCCCTTTTCTTCTCCTTTTTCTCCTCTTCATTTCTTCTATGATCCCTTGTCAGACCTGTTGCTACATTCCTCATTTCTTTGCGCTTTTTAAAAATTCTCACTCTGACTATGACCACTCCAATTGATTTTACTTCCGTTATCATGTTCTTGCCAGTTACCAGTTCAGTTCCATTCCATAAGTTTACTGTGGTTGACCCATCTTGTCTGTTTAGCTGTTTAGTTTTTCTTCTTCTTCTTCTTCTTCTTCGTCTTCATCATCTCTTCCTCCTTTTTCTCCTTGTACTGTACATATGTTTTTTTTCTTCTTGTGTTTCTTCCACCCCTTCATCCCACCTTCTTTCTTTTCTTGATTTCTCCTTTTATTCTCCTCCTTTATCATATTCCACTTCTTTTGGTTCTTTCCCTTCTTCCGGTTTCTTTGTCTTCTTCACAGTATCGCAACTATGATTATTGGTTTGATTTCCTTGGTAGGTACCAGTTCAGTTCCATTCGCACCAACATATCCGAGGACACTTGCCACCTGACCGAGATGCTCTTTTAATTTACAGTGGCTGAGCATTTTTGTTGTTGTTGTTGTTGTTGTTCTTCTCCTCCTCCTCCTCCTCCTCCTCCTCCCCCTCCTCCTCCTTCATATTCCACTTCTTTTGGTCCTTTCCCTTCTTCACACTATCGTAACATTGATTAACAATCGTTCTGATTTACTTGGCAGGTACCAGTTCAGCTCCATTCGCACCAACATATCCGAGGACACCTGTCACCTTACTGAGATGCTCTCTAAGTTCACGGAGGTGGAGCATCTAGACGGCCCTGTCTACCAGTGCGATGAGTGCAACAGCAAGAGGAGAGAGGCGTCTGGAAGACCGGTTATACAGACGGAAGCCACCAAGAGATTGCTAGTCACTAAACTACCTCATGTACTAAGGCTGCATCTGAAGAGATTTAGGTGAGTGCGGGGAAAAAAGGGAGAGAGGTAGGGAGGGAGGAACTAAGGGAGAGGCGTCAGGAAGACCGGTTATGTAGACGGAAGCTACTAAGAGATTACTCGTCACTAAACTACCTCATGTACTAAGACTGCATCTGAAGAGATTTAGGTGAGTGCGGGGAAAAAAGGGAGAGACGTAGGGAGGGAGGAAGTAAGGGAGAGGCGTCGGGAAGACCGGTTATGTAGACGGAAGCTACCAAGAGATTACTCGTCACTAAACTACCTCATGTACTAAGATTGCATCTGAAGAGATTTAGGCGAGTGTGGGAAAAAGAGGGAGAGAGGTAGGGAGAGACTCTGGGAGGGAGGGAGGCAGGGAGAGGCGTCAGGAAGACCGGTTATATAGACGGAAGCTACCAAGAGATTACTAGTCACTAAACTACCTCATGTACTAAGACTGCATCTGAAGAGATTTAGGTGAGTATGGGTATGGGGAAGAGAGAGAGGGAGGGAGACAGAAATAGATAGAGACAGAGGTGGAAAGGGGGAGGGAGAGAGAGAGAGAGATACAGATACAGAGACAGACATAGACAGAGACAGAGATACAGAGACAGAGACAGAGACACAGAGACAGAGACGTAGGCGGAAAGGGGGAGATGTACTAAGAGTGCATTTGAAGAGATTTAGATGAGTGGGGGGAAATGAGAGTGGGAGAGAGACAGAAATGGATATTTGATTAATATTCCTCTTTGTAAGCAATTCTCATTATTATTACTCATGTACTTGTGAAATATAAAACCCGAAGGATTTCTAATTTTCTATTGACTTGCATTTGAAGGCCCCTTTCAAATAGCACGAGGCAGCATAGCAAAAAAATGTGTTTTTAATTCCCCCATTTTCCAAAGATATGATCTATAATTGTGATATTGTTAAATTTTTAAACAAAGAACAGTCAAATCTGTCTTTGTGACCACCTCTCTATAAAGGTCACTTGTCTGTAGTAGTCATGCTATTCCTTCCAGTGAGAGAAAGAAATATGTGTCGTAGAACCTGCCTAGAAAGGCCACCTGTCTTCGGCGGCCATTTTCTGTTTCCCTGGGACGGGTTTGACTGTATAGGTATCATGTTCTTTTTCTAATTTTTTAAATATTTGTGATATTATTTTTCTGTAGATGGTCAGGGAGAAACCATAGGGAGAAGATCCATGTTCCAGTCAAGTTTGACCAGGATCTGAACATGAGACAGTTCTGCCTGGTGGACCCTAACAACAAGAAGCGCCTAACAACGGAAGACTACATGTATGACCTGACTTCATTGGTTATACACCACGGCAGAGGGTAGGTAGAGGTGGTGGTGTTGGTGGCTGTGGTGTGGGGTGGGGGTGGGGGCGGTGGTGGTGGAAGTGGGGGTGGTGGTGATGGTGGTGGTGGTGGTGGTGGTGGTGGTGATGGTGGTGGTGTGGGGTGATGATGGTGATGGTGGTGTTGATGTGGTGGTGAAGATGGTGGTGGTGATGATGGTGTTGGTGTGGTGGTGAAGATGGAGGTGGTGATGATGGCGGTGGTGATGGTAATGATGGTGGTGGTGGTGGTGGTGGTGGTGGTGGTGATGTTGATGATTATGACAACAACAGTGATGACAATGATTATGATGATGGTTATAATTTTGGTGATTCTCATGAAGATAATTGCGGTGATGATGATTATTATCCTTATTATGTGACTGTTATTGATTCAGAACTAAATGCCTCCAATATTCTCAGGTTATTTCACAATTTAAGATCTTAATATGTTTTCTAAGAGGGATAGAAGTTTTACTGCATTATAATGAACCAACAAATTTCAAGGCATGTTTTAAAGGCAGGCTTTACTACTTCAGCCAGAAGGGATTAGACTGCCCAGTGAGCCAGCGAGGTCACTGTGACAGGTGACTATCTCATTAACTCAGCTCTCATTTAACATAAGAAAAAGAGGATCATGGGGGACCAATAGGCACCGATTAGGGAAGTTTTCTATATAGAGGGAGCAAGTAGCTACAAGTAGGACAGTGTGCCTTCAATAACAAGTGTCAGTGTCATTATAAGTGATGTCAACTGACATGTCACTTCACTGTAATTCAGAAATATAATTGTATTTGAATGTTTACTTTGCTACACAGGTTTGGCTCCGGTCACTACACGGCGTATTCATGGAATCAAGAAGGAGGTAATTAAAAATGAAAAAATAGAAATAGAAATATCAACAAGCAAACAAACAAACAAACAAAACTAAATGATAATTAAAAAACACCACTAATTAATCATCTTTGTTTTATAATGCTATATCCAACTAACCACTGATAAAGATCAAATTACAACATTGACTGATTCATCACTAATTGCAAACTTTAAAGTGCACTAACATATGTGATGTAGCATAAGTTTAGGTATCTGTACAGAGCCAGAGGGCATTCTGCGTTAAAGGGATCTGGTAACTTTGTCTCAGATTCTGAAACAAAATCCTGGATTTAGCTCATGCTGCAATGATAATTATAAACCTTTAGGTCAGTCAGGAACCCCATGACATTTTCAAGCCTATCGCCTGTCTGATTATGAAGATATTTATGATTGAAAATCGAAATTTAAAAATATGTTTTCCTAACATAGAAAATGAGTATGGTAAAACGGGTCACTCAAAAATTTTTTCTTTTTGAGGCACTTCATGATCATTTTGAAGCGCATTTTTTTTTTTAGGGCTTAAAATATTAAACAATATCACAGACACTGATAACAGGTAGGGCCATGAATCTTAAAGGAATCACATGAAGAAAAATCAATTACAACTGATAATTAGAACAAATAACATATGGATGGAAAGATTATCTCATGTAAAACACGAATAACTTGCTTAGAAATCATATAGATATCATGGAAAGGCGTAAAATTCATGACGTCACGCCCTGCTTTTCGGACCCCTGAACCCCGTAAGTAGGCCAAACACACGAGCTGGCGAGCTCGGAATTATGACGTCACGCCCTGGGCGCACTCGGCAAGCTAGATAGATTTGCACTTGTTCACCTATATTCTAGACCTATATCTAAGGCAATTTGATCGTTACTAATTCTGTCGTTCTTTCGCAATATTAAACATTTCATTCAGGAATGTGTAATCTTGAAACGTTATAGAAAACATTTGCGGTATTATCTTACTCTTTATGAATTATGACGGAATTATAGGGGTCTAAACGTGGTTTAGAATAAGTTAGATTTGCGTGTTTGACGACTCTGGTTATAGCGGGCCCTGTGTAGCTCAGTGCCTGAGTCGCTCCGGGGAGCTGATGTTGCACGTTTCGTTGCCTACACTCCAAGGTGCAGCGGCGGCGCATCGCCTCAGCCAGTCAACATTTGAATCAAAGTAAACATGTTTCAAATTGCAACTGTTATGATGAAATATTGTTCAAAATGTTTAACATTTCATACTTATATGTAACTTTACAAAAATATATATGAATAAATCGAAAGATGGCACTAACTAATGCAGACCTGTCGCGAGCGATTCTCCTGGCGCTGGCCTGGTCGGGCGGGCTAGCTAAAATTCATGACAATATTACTACAGACTACAGTGCATGTATTTTTTATACTTATTCTAGCACACCATTATTAAGACAACAATGTCTTGATATTTTGTTCTAGACATATTTAAGTGTCATTAAATAAATATAGATCTGAGTATTACTATGAAAATCGTCAGTGACTTTTTTGATAGATAATTTATTATGAAAATTAAATCCAGACTTTGCCACGGCATTGGTCTTGGCAGAATTTTTACAGATTATCATCATGTCTAAAAATTTGATGAGCATGAATAGACCCTCTCGTAAGATCTAGATCTATAGATCTAAATTTTTAAATGCTAAATTTTGCATTACGTCCTAGACCAGGGAAGAAATTAATATTGATTTTTCGGGGGCTACTTTTCAAGCTAAAAATGACACTCGGCTCGGGTTCGTGCTGGCAGGGTCGTGGCATATCTCTACCATCATCGTCGAGTTCTTCCTCTTCTTCCTCTTCTCCTTCTTCTCCTCCCAGCTCTCCTATACCTCCCCATCATCATCAGCATCGCTGTCAGCGGAATCGCTTTCCTCACTGAATTCAATTTCCATATCTAATAGTTCAATTTTCTCGTCTAAAGCCGACATTTTGATCTCAAGATAGTATGCTTCGTATTTTACAAACAGTCGAGTTGCGTGTATTTTCAATGCGCGCACCTAGCTTTGTTTTGTGGCTAGCTAGCCGTGTCCAGGGCGCGACGTCACAATAATGACGTCATACGAAGCACTGCTGAAGGTAGTAAATCTGGATCTCAAAACTAACATTTTTGAAGGTTGATTTCTGCGGGCCCCAAACATATTTTGAAGAGGAAATTTGTTGCATTTGATCAGTGAGGCTTCCCCTTCGCAATGATATATATTTTGCATCAATTCAATACACTTTAGCTTCTTGGTGTGATTCCTTTAAACGATGCCTTTAAAGTATGAGTTAACGTCCCTATGACTCCTAACAGACGATATGATATGTGTTTGTATGTTGTTGTTCTTGTAGGGTTCTGGGTGCATTGTAACGATGCGAGGCTGGAGCTGTGCTCGGTTGAAGACGTGACGGCGTGTCAAGCCTACATCCTCTTCTACACCAAGAGGACGAACGTCGCCACGGCAACCACACCAGGCAAGGAAGAGGAGGAGGAGAAGGAGGAGACACCGGTAGACGAGAGAGATGCAGGCAAAGTGAAGAGGAGAAGAATAACTCTCTAAGGAAAGGGAGTTTGAACTATTATTGGAATAGGCAGGAGAAAGGGAGAGAGAGAGAAAGACAGACAGAGAAAGAGACAGAGAGAGAGAGAGCGAGAGACACAGAGAGATAGATATAGAGAGAGACAGAGAGAGAGAGAGAGAGAGAGCGAGAGACACAGAGAGATAGATATAGAGAGAGACAGAGAGAGAGAGAGAGACAGAGAGACAGAGGCGGGGAGAGAGAGAGAGAGGGCCATATAGAGAGAGAGACAGACAGAAAGAGATGGAGAGAGAGAGAGAGAAACACAAACACAGAAAAGAAGAGAGCGAGAGAGTGAGTTGTGCCACAGGATTTTACCCTGATTGGTCGGTTATTTCATCGAGCCCCAATGGTTCTTTTGTGATTTTCTACCATAGCATCATTACTGGTAGTTTTTAAACCAATAAATATTATGTTTAATCGTCCAGTTATGCAATTATCATTTGTTCAGCACCAGAAGGGCCTTAAGTCCCATACTTCTCCATAGGCATAACACCCTACTGGCTCTCAACATACAAGACGTTGATTATAATAATTGTTGTAGGATAAAAGACGATTCATATCTAATTTTGCTTGAGTCACCAATATTTATTTGTATTTTATGATAGATTTATAGTAATGATATGATTACCGGTAATAGTAAACTGCCAGATGGTATCGCAATACACCATTTTGTTAAAAAGTAGAAATTATCATGGTTGATTTTCTATCTCTGTTGGAGGGAACTATTCAGGGCACCGTGAATCGATCTATGAAGATCACAGAGAGATACATGACAGTGTACACCTGTCGTAACTATCTCTCTCTGCTGGCTACGGTTTAAGCTATTGCATGAACAGTGAGCATACACGATATGTGTACCAATACATTTTGCAGAATTGATCTCTTTCTCTCTATGAAGGAAGGGAGTGTGGAGAGTGAAAGAGCAACAGTCTGTACAATAGCAAAGCTGCCAGCCATTCCAAATTTGGGATGATTTTAGCATTTTGCCTAAATAATGTCCAGACTCCTAGATTCCCCCTCCAAATTCCATGAGAAAACAACAAAATACAGTGTATTCCTATTTTTTTTCGCCTTGAGAATTTCCAATTTTTTTTGCTGTGGAATGTTTACAGGTATGCATAACTGGAGGGAGGGAGTATGAAGAATAGAAGAGCATATATTGCAGGCAGCCATTTTTCAATGCAAACATGAGATCATTATATAGCCATGTACAAGCTAGTGTTGTCAGTGGGGAAAGCAGGTAAACTGCAATGATGTACNTTATGCAAGTGTGGAACATCTGATAAAAACTGTTCCCTCAAAAGCATGGCTCTTCAAATGCCTTAATATTCTAAATATGGCAGGTAATATCATAGAAATCTGGACAGATTTTTACGACACATGTATGTGTAGTCCCATATACATCCTTCTGTGTACAGTGCTTGTAACTTTACCAAGACTGGGCCAAATTTCTTATCATTTTAATGATTCCAGAACCTTGCAGTACACACCTGCAGTATACTTTTATGCTAGATGATCAACCTTTTCTGATCGATTTTACAACGTTTCTTCACAATGCGATCGCATGACCAGAACTCATCTTTATCTTTAACTGCTATGGGTTAATGTATACGGTAAGTGCACATCTGCATTAGCAGAACGGCGCAATAGTCACTTGACAATAATAATGTAATATATTTGTATCTGTCTCAGGGTATATGTACAGAATGATGTAAAGCATTTTTTTTACTACCTGTAAAGTAAATTCTAAGCCCCATACACGCACGACGTGTAAGTAGATTAAAAAAACTGCCACACCAAATAACAGCTATTTTATTTGTAAATCTATGGAAAATGGGGCGAGGGAGAAAAGAACCTGCTTAGGCCACCAAAGTAAAGTTATATAATGTGTATGCTTTTCTCTCAAAAAAACAATGTATTTTTGACACTGTTGCCTTCATAGTTGAAAAGGGCTGTAACTGCCCTTTGTTTTCAGTAGTTATATTATTCCCCCTTTTCGTTGAAGGGTTTAATTCTTCATAGAAATTTGGTTAAGATAGAGTTAGAATATTCAGAGAAAGACATATTTATTGAAGTTTTCACAGGCAGAATAACCAAAATGTACTTATTTTTTACAATGAAGATCTCTAATGCTGTAAGGGATCTATTGTCGATGCAGCCATGGCTTCATAATTTGAGTACCGGTACTACTGTGTATTTCATTTGTTTTGTGATTACTCTAAAATATTTTCCCTCGTCAATTCTCAATATGGAAACAAAATAAAGTTGTTCCAGCAGGGAGGGCCGGGCCGGAGGATGGGGAACATGTCAAGATTATGTTTTAAACAGCAAATCTTGCAAAAAGTCATTAGTACTATCAAAATTACAACCCCCCCCCCAAAAAAAAAAA
>BEXV01000770.1:149327-164189 GCA_003118195.1 Hemicentrotus pulcherrimus | reverse complement strand
CCCCCCCCCCCCCCCCCCTCTAGATCCGCTTCTGGCCTGTTTGTATATTTATTAAACCCTGTATCTACAGCGAAAATGGATGGGGGATGTATTAAACATGATTTGCACACACTCAACGGATATGCATTTACAACCAAACCTTTCGAGGAAAAAGGTGTAATCATTATGTTGTACATATAAGTATAGAACGTATACATATTGATCTGCTTTTCACTGTACACACAGAGAAAACATGGTGCAACTATGCACCTTTAGGGGTTCAAACCGATGCAACTATAGCAGCACCTTAAGGGGTTGAATCCTGCACCCTTTTTAAAGGTGCAATCTTGCACCCTTTAAAAGGGTGCCATATTGAACCTTTTAGGGGACATGTTAATAATATGATTCAATCCTGCACCTTTAGGGGTGCAAACCGATGCAACAACAGCAGCACCTTATGGGGTTCAATCATGCACCCTTTAAAAGGTGCAATCATGCACCCATACTCGAGGAATACTCGTACACAATACATATTAAACATGCATGATGTTTCTTCGTTAGTAATCATATAATAAATATACAATTGCTAAAACGAATGTAATCGTAACATGATCACACAAAATAATCTATTGGTTAATGATTGCCGAAGGAAAATACAAATCACAAAATTGATTTGCATTGTCATAATTTGCTTAACCATTAATGATAAATGTATTTGTTTGTGAGCACGTGTACAGTAATCATGGATATGTATACAATATGCAAACTTTTATTTTGCACCTTTTTTGGTCGATAGGGTTCGTTTTAGTGGGAAGGGTGCAAAATCTTATATTGCACCCTTTTTGAACCCCTTTTCCTTTAATAGGGTTCATTTTTATGTAAAGGGTCCAAACTCTTATTTTGCACCCTTTTTTGCACCCTTTTCTCTTAGAGTGTACGTTTCACATAAAAATGATTTAGTTAATGAATGATTAATCAATTTACATACATGGGCAGTTCTCTAGCCCCTTAGTTATAAGTGTGGATGATTATTACCTTCCAGTAAAACCAGACAAAATTATATTGATAACTGGTGTCGTAGACGAGTGCTTGAAGTACTTGACTTTAAATTCAAAGGTCATGGGTTTGATCTAGCCTATCAATAGTGTCTTCAGCAATGTGTTAATGTTTTTAAATAGACTTGAGACATATTTAAAGTGACAGTTTCTCAACAGATACGTCGACATACATTTTGAATGGGGATGTCGCTCCCAATTCCACGCCCATTGTTGTTTTATTATACATGCCGCTAATCCGCTCTATCTAACCCCTAGTCGCTAACTAACCTGAGACTATATTAAAGAAAAAGTACTCAGTTGGAGTGGTCCAACAAAAAATTGTTATTCAATTGCCAATGCCCTTTCCTGATAACTGTTTGACAACATACTTCATTCTTCTTTTTTTTTTCGTGAAGTGCTCACTGAACCATAATGTTGACTTTTTTCTTATTTTATTCAGTTTGTCTTGCCAGTGTCTTTCTAATGATTACATTTGTACCGATTAAAAGAAAAAAGAAATTCCAATATATGGTGGAAATTGTCATTATAGAAGATGTTTTGCAACATATGTACTTCGTTGTTAAGCACTGAACATGAGTAATACAAGATCGATCACTTTGACTACTGCACATTAAGAATTTTGACAGCAATGATAAGAATTCTGATTTAAGTATTTGCTGTCTGGGTTTTTGAGGGCTCCTGATTAAACAACGGAAATCCTTTTTGGTGTCACCCTTTCTCTGACTAAATAAATTTGAAAGAGATTTCGTTTTCCTGTGGGTACGTCATTGGAGAAAGAGTGGGTGTGGGAGAGAATTGATTTTCAACGCAATGAAACCATAGGGGCAGTACAAATTTTAAAGGATATTTTCTATCGCTCAATACGGCTATCTTGAAGGATCTAAATTGTGAAAACCGTAGAGCGTCAGGGGGCTCCATCCCCCTGGACCCCCGCAAACCTAAGGGGCCCTAAGGCGAGCCCTAAGACCCATCCACAAAGATAGGCACATGGTGGAAGAGGTCCCCAAGACAACATTTTGTTGTATACAATTGTTAAAATAAAAATGTTGGTTCAATAAAAGCAGAAAATGAGAGAAACCAACAAGTTAATGTTTTGAGCAAAATACAATAAAAACGGAAGAACTCATGAATTTTCAAATATTTAATTAATCGAAGACAAACTTGCAGTTCTAAGTTTATACATTATCTCGCGAAGTCCTCTCTCATTTGCCTTTTTTAATCGTAGTAAATTTCGCTTTATCTAAAGAAAACATTTCATCTTGATTACATGCCACCGAAATAAAATAATTGCCATTATGTTTCTACACAACCAGTATGTCATATATATGAAGAAGAAAAAAGAAATGTCTTCATCAGCAACTAAGAAAATGGAAATTTATGACTTTTTCTGTACAGAACAAAAGGGGGAAGAAATTAAAGGTATTTCATAACGTTTCTAATAAGCGTTGACTTCAATACAACTTTTTTTTTTTGTATAACGTTCTTATCAAATAGTTTGGATTCGCCTTATTTCCGGAGTATTTCCATGAAATCACAGGTATAATATTTGGTAACATTTTGTGTTGTTCGTGTTCAATATACCTGTAGTCATATCTGGGAGAAAAAAAGACCCACAGAATTTTTCTTTTTAATCTGCAAAAGGAGCAAAAAAAAACTCATGAGCAGATCTTGATCCTAATTAGTCAGAGACCTATAACTTCCCTACTGGAAACACAGCGCTAGAAGATGTCATCCATGAGCCAGCGTTAAAGTTAAAACATTTCACAAGTCACCGAGCAGTATACATGCATATACATGCATATACACGTAGTTTCAGAATAGATATGTGTTCAAACCATGTGGTATTAATTTGATTAGCTGCGATAACGGTCTGGTATATTCGCGGAATACAGATAGTCAATACACCCAGGGGCTTTTCTAGATATTTTTTTTCAGCGGCGGTTGAAGACAAATAATTATATTAATGTCAATGTCCCAATGTCTACCAATTTAATTAACCCAGGGCCCGGTAGCATGTTCAGTAATGGAAGTGATATTGTTCAAGCATATTTAAAGGGTTGCAGCATGGCAAATACTGATTAAAAACGCCACATACGACTTCTTTTGGACAACTGCACGCAAACAAAAGGACTTAGTTAACAGTCAGCGCGCTAGCGTTTAATAGCAAAACAGAAAGACATTCCATCTAATACCAGTAAATTAGATTGTTCTATTTCCGGAAACTTTAATGTGAGAGTGAGAACACTTCCTTATTAATCTTCTAATTCCCCAGAAGGAAATTTAGCTTTTAGGTCATGCCGGGATGATTTTTTTTAACTGAAAGTACATTCGTGACAACAACAAAAATGAACTGTAATCTTTATTAAAGATGGATGTAGACTGCTTAAAAAGCAAAAATCGATTTACTCTTCCGTGTGACGTATTTATTACTATAGGATGAGGTTGGTGGGAATCAACGCGTTGGTAATGGGTATAAAATAGCTACGGTGTTTACTAATTGGCTAAAAGGAGCACACTTTAAAACGGCGCGCAGATTTGCGTAACGCGTTCCCGGCTCAGATTGACGAGCCGGCTTTTTTCTAATTTGCGGAGCTTTATCGATCGGGAAGTAATTGACAATTTTTGCACCGTCATGCCATATTTAATTAAATGAAATTATGCGGATGTTTTATAAAAGCTAATTATCCAATTGCTTCTCAGAATCTGAATGGCCTTCATGCTGAGACTGCTGTTACAAGGAATCGATTACTGATGTTAATTGTCTTTGAATAAGTGTTAGAATGACCTTTTCGCTACCTCATCCCTCCTCCATAGTAAGCAGTGGCGTAATTAAGGGGGAGCAAGAAGACTCCTTGCCTCATCGAAAAGCGAAAAAATACTTTTAAAAAGTATAGAGAGCATTAAAAACAAATAAAGGGGAGGAAGGAAAGAAAGCGTCAAACAAATCTGGATCGACCACCCTCCCCCGCCCCCTTACACACGGCCACGATAGTTCACGCTAGCTTCCCTAATCGCTGTACTTGTTAAATTAACTTTTTAAAAACCAGTGCCCCCCACACCCACACGCACACACACACTAACAATGTTGTCAGTACCCCCTCAATGAATAGACACACATTACGCTAGTCAGTACACTTACCATCATCGACTTTTCACTATTCACTAGAATGAGCAAGTTTCACTAATTTCCTAACACTGCCGGTAGGGGCGCATCATTTGCGGGCGACATGTTATTTCGATAAAGAAACATGCTTACGATCAAACAAATTAATTCCTTTGAAGGAAATGATGTCGCTAGATAGAGTTTAGAGAGCAGCTTGAGATGGGTAAACGTTGGAGCCAGAAGTGCGTTACTATTCTTTAACGAAAGTTAAATCTCTTCTGGCGCTCAGCACTTAGGAAGGTGATATATAATTAGAACGAAAATCCGATAACATCAGCAATACTGATGGCAACTCCACAAATTCATAACTTTATCTATTTTTAATCGGATATTGCTAAAATTTTCTCTAATTTGTTTCACTCATTTTTCTGCTTTAAAGTGATTGGCTAGCTTTGCGGATAGCCGATCTAAAAAATTCTCAAACTAAATGAAACATGTGTATGGGTACATGTATTAGTACTCAAAAACCCTGAAAACTACCATTGTTTAGACTGAAAAGCTGTAAGTTCAACGCAAACCACGATGTTGTATAATATCGCGTCTCTGAGACCTTTTAAATAGAGATCGTTACTCGAGTTTTCAAATACTTCCCAAAGGTTTCATGACTTGAAACTCTCAGAGCCATATCTTAAAATAATACCTTGCATGTTTATACCATGTTCAAGTAACAGAATTAGATATTTTTAAATTCCTAACAATGTTAGCCAATCACTTTAATATTAAAATCAACTTCACATCAGGGTGGACTTTTCCTTTAAGACAGGAGCAACAAATAATGTCGTTTGACGGTACATTGATTTAATTCTGCCACTCGTAAGCCAAGAGAGCTAAATGGTACCAGACAGGAAAACGAAGTTTAAAAGCAATAAATTAGCAAGCTGGTTCTCACCTACATGCTTAAAGTGTAACATCGGTTTCCGTTTTGTGTAAAGAGTATTTTGACAAAATCAGGTATGTCAAGTTTTCAATAACATTTTTGAAACTCAATTTCCTGATTACACCATATCATTTTGAAGATGTGTTACCAAAAAAATCAATCAACTACGTTGTCACTTCTATCTTCATGCCCCCTCCCTTTTCTTCGCGCTCTCTCTCTCTCTCTATCTATCTCTCTCTCTCCCCCCATATTTACTGTTATTGCGCCACAGGGTAATTAATCATTTTAATATTGGTACACACACCTAACATGCCTAATAGGTGCCTGAACAATAATACGAAGGTAGCAAGGGAGAGCTTGAGGAGATTTCGGTTGGCTTATTGCAGAAAAATTGAAGAGTTGAATGATAGATTACCTTTTTTCAATTACTTGTAGAAAGAGCTAACTATCCATGGTCATCTAATTGTAATACCTTAGCAATTTGGCAAACAATAACCCACTAGAAATTGGTCACCATGGTCAATTGCATAGTTTTTTTTAGTCATTATAGTTGCAGCTATATAGCCGAGGTGAAACAAAATAGAAAAGGGAAATATATGGGTTGCCACGATATTGCCGGCATTTATAGATTGTGGTCATTGCGTGCTGTCAAGCTGGTTCGGAATATTTGTTTAAAAGCTCTTGCAATCAATTACGATGTGAAGATACAGATCAGAGGTGGCTTTTTAATTAGATCTCGGGAGTAAGGGATGGGATGGGAGGGGAAAGGATTGAAACTATAAAGTGTCAGAGTGGGTAGAAGTGAAAGAGTGAAGGAATAATACAAATAAATCGGACTGATCGAGTGTCAGTTGAATGCAACACTATTCAACAACAGCTCCAACATCTATATACACTGTAGGTCATAATGGTGGACTATTTATTTTTACCCCAGTTTAGGGAAGGATTAAAAAAAAAATATTTATTTCTAATAGATCTAGATAATGGCATACATTCTCAGATTTTATTGAATATTAATTTGCGAGTGTTTGTTTTGCGTGACTGCTAAATCGTATGTGTGCTATTATGCTAATCAGCTAAGGAACCCACGTCCTTAAATCATAATTGACAGTAATGAGGATTAAAGCCTCACAGAAGGGCAATGAATTGTCAAAAAAAAATCATTGTATTTTCCCCCGGCCCCCAACAGGAAAAATTCCTATGTGTGGCCATGCCTTGAACCATAATGAAAGGCCCTACAGAGGATTCCTGTTGGGGGCCGGGGGGAAATGCAATGAATTTTTGACAATTTACTGCATTTTTCTTCCTTTTGGGGGATTTGTGGAAGGGGCCGCGTACCCTAGCAAACACTGCGTACAGTCATGATTCAGGGGTTAAGCAATGGCCTCGTTACTGTGAGGCCCCAGGATAAAAATCGTGTCGATCAGCTATACATTAGTGCGCTTTCGTGAGGCATTAATCCTCAATACTGTAAATTATGACTTAAGGACATAGATCCCTTGGCTGATTAGAATAGTAGCACACATATGATTAAGCAGTCACGCAAAACAAACACTTGCAAATTAATATTCAATAAAATCTGAGAATGTATGCCATTATCTAGATCTATTAGAAATAAATAATTTTTTTAAATCCTTCCCTAAACTGGGGTAAAAATAAACATTCCACCATTATGACCAACAGTGTACATGTTTGTGTGACTTCCCCAGCAGCCTACAAGTCGGAGGCCCATTTTAAAGGAGGAAGAACAATAGAGAATGCCAATTACATATAGTGTGTTTACACACTTTAAAAAAAAATTATCCTCTCCTCAGCCTCATAATTGAACCTGATTTTCCTCTTTATCCCCTTTTCTCTCTCCCACTTTCTCTCTACCCCACTTTCTCTCTCACGCTCATCTGTCTACTACTCTATCTTTAAAGACCGTCACCACTACTGGATTAGACCACATAGAGAGCCATCGAGGTAACTGTGACAGGTGGCAATCTCATTACTCAGCTCTCATTTAACATAAGAAAAAGAGGATCATAGGGGATCAACAGGCACCGATTGGGGAAGTTTTCTATATAGAGGGAGCAAGTAGCTACAAGTATGGCAGTGAGCCTTTAAGACTCTGTCTCTCTTCATCGCGCCCTCACTTCCCCTCTGCAATTCCCTTCTTTCTTTCTCTTTCTCTCTCTCTCTCTCTCCCCCCCCCCCCCCCCCCCCCCCCCCTCTCCTTCTCCTTCTCTTACCTTACCTTCCCTATCCCTCTCTGGCTCAATATCAATCATATTAATCTAGCTCTAACAAGTCTCTCTATCTCTCTGCCTAATTTCCTTTTCACTCTCTCAGAAGAACTATGTCATCCCTCTCTGTGTCTGTCTCTCTGTCTCTGTATGTCTCTCTCTATCTCTCTCTTTCTCTCTCTATGTATGTCTGTCTCTCTGTCTCTTTTTCTCTCTGTCTCTCCATTTCTGTCTTAGATATTCACCTATCCTTGATCCCCCTTTCGCACCATTCTCCGTCATGTCCATATCTGATTCCCCTTCCATTAGTTACCCATCCCCCAGTCCTGCATACTTCAAATATATTATTTACCCACCCCAGACCTTGTATCCGCGTTCGGCCCACCAATCTATTAATTTGCTACATGTATTATCTTACCACTTTAGCTCTTTTCAATCTCATTCTGCGTCTACTTGCATCATCGATCCCCACACGTAATGACCTGATACCGGGGAACAAAGTCAAGGACATTCGCTGATTTTTGTTGAAACCAGACCCCAATGATCCGCCATCTTGTTGGCTAAATTTGAACACGATTTAAAACAGTAACGGCTCATTCAAATATGACGCCGTCAATCTCTGCAAAATGTCGCCGAGGTTAAAAAAAATGAATAGCACCAACAAGAATTCCATTGGTATTCGCCTACCTATGCGGTGTAAGATACAGAAGTGTGACGGAGGTAACAATTGCGTCATCAATATTTTGTATAATGAAGCGGTTTACCGCTGCATATAACTGAACAAGGCTTTCACCTTAAATGATGCCCAGTTCCTGCTTGGGCTTCTTCTGCATGCATCAATCACTACGTGCATCAACCAGTGGCGAATGCAGGCGGCTGGGGGTCCGAGCCCCCACCCCTGGGGAAAAAAGTGTAAAAACGTTAGTTTTACCTTTTTTTTATATTGTAGATCGACCCCCTCCCCTAGCACTTAGGGGGGGGGGGGGGGATTTTTCAAATTTTCGAGAGCCAACAAAAAAATAGTTAATGGTAACAACCCCTCACTACTACCCCCCCCCCCCTCTCTCTCTCTCTCTCTACTGAGCGAATTAGCGGCCGACTGTTTCGCCGCTAAATATTTTACAGGGAGGTCTAATCCCTCCTGGCCAAACTAGTGCAGATGAGCTTTAAAGGTACTGTGTCCCATTTACAGGCCAAATGAATGAAAATAATCAATTCCAACGGCACTCGGAAGATAATACTAATTTAGAACTTCCCCCAAAACGAAGGGGCTTAAAAATGTCTTTAAGTTTTGAAAATTACGACCATTAGTTTTCGAATCGACTTTAGGGATTGGAATTCATTGAGTATTAGTTTGATTGTCAGACCCTTTTACCGAATGGCCGTCCGTTCTATGCATAATTTAAAAAAGTAGAAACTGCTAACGTTTAAATTTCAGAGATAAGACGTACGTGACATATTCATAATTTCCACAAAGTTCGACAGAATTTGATGCGTGCTGGAAATGGGACATAGGCCTAGTACCTCTAAATATTGATTTAAACCTACCCGAACACTACTGTGTAAGATGCTTCCTATAGCGTATAATTTTTTCCACGCATCAAAAAACAGAAAAGCAGATCAGCGTCGAGCATGCACATGATATACCATTGAGCCCTATACGTTAACAAAAGTTCAGTGATTCAAACAAAGTATATTTCTGCGTAGGTAAAAATCAACAATTCGGTTAGTTGAGTCACTAAATCTTTTGAATAGAGTGAGGTTGTATATATGTTTCAACACGAACAGAAAAGTCAAGCATTTTCCGTTTTGAACGATTTCATAAAATAGTTGTAAAACACTTACTTAGATAACGGCGAACGTGGGTTTAAAGGTACTATGTCCTATTTGCAGGCCCAAAAAATGAAAAAGTTAAACTCCAACTGCGTTTGAAAGATAATACTAATTTAGAACTTCCCTAAAAAATGTTGGGTTTTTAAATTTTTTTAAGTGGGAAAATATCGATTATTAGTTGTCAAGTCGACTTTAGGGCTACAGAGCCCAACAGTATAGTCTTGATTTTCAGACAATTGTACCGAATGGTCATGCGTTTTATCTTGGCCGTCACAAGATGTGGGTTATTGATGTAGACATATGTTCATGTACCCTTTACAACTCTTTTCATGTATGTCATTACCAAAGAAGAAAAAAAGCCAGTCAGTCACTCAATAGTGTCTGACGAGCTTTAAAGGTACTGTGTCCCATTTGCAGGCAAAATGAATGAAAATAATAAATTCCAACGGCACTCGAAAGTGAAGTCTAGCAAGTAAACAGGTTGCCTTGCATAATTTGAATATGACACTGCTAACGTTTACATTTCACAGACAGGACATACATGACATGCATTATTCCTGCAAAGTTCTACAGCATTTGAGGTTGGCTGCTAAAGGGACATAGTAACTTTAAATAGGGGGAAGTTGATAGAATTCTTTTTCATCTTAAATAAGTGGGAAAATGCCTAGAATGGTTTCATCTCAGAGCTCTGAAAAGAAAGAGGAAAATAAAATCACATTATTTCTTTTTAACAAAAGCAATAAAGAAATAGCTACAAGGAAACAAGGCCACTTGAGGCGAGGGAAAATAATCTCTTTTCAGAATTATATAAGGTATGGTTACAAAACATCTCAATATCTATTTTTGTTCCTTTATTAGACCTGACAACCCATCAAACTTCTCTTTTCATGTTCAAAACCTAGATATCATTTCACTGAACAACAAGAAGCTTGTATTCATATGATTTCATCTATAATTTCGTGATATTCTAGGAAAGAAGCGGACGAATTGTTAGGCTTTTAACAGTAATGCTGCGTCATAAAAAGCCTTGGCTTGCAAATTTAATCATGTGATGTGATTAGTCACCCGTCATGCCAGTCATGCGTATATCATCCTCATCATTACAAGGGTTATCATATGATTGCTCCCGACCCCTCTTGATCTTACATCATCTTTCTTTGAAAATTAAGCTGCTCCTATGGCAGGCAGTTAGAGCCAAGAAAATCAATGTCAAGTCCATTCAAACCTTTTAAGTCATACTTAAAAATATCACATAAATATACTCCTATTTCTCCTGTTATAACAGTCATGAAATCAAATAAAGTCAATAGAGATTAACAATACGAAGAAGGAAAAAAAATTTAAATCGGAGAAGATTTTGATCGAACAAACAGCGTGAATAAGCTGCTCTCTAATCGAAACCTACAACAGTACGAACAAACATCCAACAGAGGGTCAAGGGTTTCAAGGAAAATTGCAAGGAACAACTTTTATAGTTCCAGGGGATGTTAATGGGTACCTGGCATTAATTCATTTCTTGAAATGATAGAGCGCCGTAATGGCAGCCATGCTAAAGCCAGGGTAACAATCGGGAGCGCCACTTATGTCATTTATATTTTAAACATATAATAATTTTAAACATATATTCAATCTATATTAATGTGATAGTAGGTAAAGAATAGAGAAAGGGCAAAATTAGGTCAATTCAAGGAACAATAAACTATAACAGTTGACAAGCAAGAACAATTGTGACTTTATTGATTGATCAATTAAATTGTTCAATATTGTCGCTGCCAATTTGGAGAGCAACATTTCAACGATTCAGCCCTTGATCCAAAAGGATAAAGATGTTTTGGTTAAAATAAGTCTTTTCTGTTTGCACTATGACTTTTCAACACTACGTCCTGGCAAAATAAGTTTGCGCTTTTTCGAATCCTTCAACTTCCGTCTTTTGTAAACAAATCTTTATGGCACGGAGTGCCTTCCATATATCCCAACGTCATAATATTTGTAAAGACGCATCCGCTCCCAGGCAACGGGGAGATGAGTGCAATAATGTGGAAGCCGGCATAAGTGGACGGACAATATCGATGAGCTATTTCAGGCGGGACAGTCATGGCAGATTCTATTTTTCTTCTACTAATATGCAATTAAACCTAAAATCAAATATCGGACTATCGTGACTCGGCAATATATATCGCACTTTTGCCATCCAAACTAATGAGTTTCCGAGTGACCGAAATACATCATTGCACCCTCCACCGTTTCCATCAGAGCGAGCGAGGGGAGGAAGCTAGGCATCCTCTTTGTTTAGTATTTCGCTTTTCAATTAACGCCAAACTAGACAACATTGAACTACCACAAAGGCAAACACACAGTCCATGTAGGCCGCGAATGAAATTTAAATGTAGTCTACACCAAGGAACCATCACGACATTTTTTAAATTTTATATTTAAAAAGGGGAGGTAAAATGTGGCCAAAATGGTCGCAATGTAAACTTTCATTAGCTCTTTCTTCTTTTTGATTTGAAGAAAGATTCGTGCATGTTCCTGAAGTAATGCGAATTAACTTATCTTGTCATTGCATATTGAGTAACGGCAGCGACAGACTTGTGTGTAGACTAGTGTTTCATAACAATTTTCGACTTCCCTTATCAATAACCCAGAATCATGTATAAAGTAATGGGCTTTTAAAATATTCCTAATTGTAAAATAATTATTATCCATCATCTGATCATTTATGAGGGAGGTGTCTATTCCCTGCCTCTAAAAACCGGTGCGGAATCCTCAATTATGCAATTGTATTGAATAACGACAACGACGCGCTTTCGTATAGACTAGTGTTTCGTAATTATTGTCAACCTCCTTGTTCAATAAACCCAAACTCATATATATTAATGGGCATGGACAATATCCGTCACTGCAAATTGACTATATCAATTATCTGATTACGTACGAAGGATGTGTTTTTTTCTTCCTGCTCCTAAAACCGGCGTTCAGTTTCTAATTATGCCAGTGCCCCCTCAACGGCTAGACAAAAATTGTTTTCCTTACATATATAACCTCCACGTGTCTTCCCCATTATATCTTTATGACGTCCGACTACTGATTATCCGGCGTTTTGTTCTTCCTTGAACTTCTTCTTTTTTTTTTCTTCTTTTTTTTTGGTGATTTACAACGTATCATAGATACGATGTAAATTGGTCTAGCGATACGTTCATTAGGTCATCTCTCTGTCTTCGCTCAGGGAGACCTCAGTACGAAACTGTCTCGTCCTTCCGTTTGTGACGTTTAAAGCCTGTCCCCAGACGTAAATAATCATATCTGATTGAAACACATCTGTCGAATTATTATTGTTATTATTATTATTATTATTATTATTATTATTATTATTATCATTATCATTATTATTGTTTGCGGGGACTGCAATTTAATTCAGGCTGAGGATCAAACTCTTAATACTCACAATTGTGTACATGTTTGTAACCTGAGGTCGAAACAGGTTATATAAAGAGCGAACTAGGTCCATGTGACTATGTAGAATTATATCAGTTTCTCTGAATATAAATTACACATGGCGCCAGCCGATTCCATTTAAACGAGGTAGATTAGAATTCATTTTTACATCCTCCGAACTGCAGTGATATCATGAGTTCATATTTAATCTGATATTTTAGCCTGATTTTAAATCATATCAAACGAAGTTCCGAAATATGGAAATTTGATTAAACTCTATTAAAAGATAAACATTATATGAGAATTATATATTCTCTAAAAATAAATTACACATGGCGACAGCCGAATCCATTTAAACGAGGTAGATTAGACTTTTATTTTACATCCTTCGAACTGCAGTCATGAGTTCATATTTAATCTGATATTTGAGCTTGACTTTAAATCATATCAAACGAGGTCCCGGAAGATGGAAATTTGATAAAACTCTACTAAAAGATGAACATTTTGTGTTTAAAATACTTAAATTCATAAAAAAAAAAAAACTATTAATTGTATATTATGCAAAGAACGAGGTAAAGTTCGATGAAAACAATTATTTCTAACATTAATCAGCGATTTCATTTTACTTTCAACTTTAATAATGATATTATGGGTGAATCTATATCGAAGAACTGGAACAATAAACTAGTGATATCGATCAATAAGACCCCTGCCTCAACTGCATGCTCAACAGATAATCCCCTGTAGGTACCTCGGTAAACGACTGGATTTTTGTCCATCCATTTTTTTTTTCTTGGTAGCTCGTCATCCGTGTTAAATTTCCCATTAAGCAGGCCAAATGCGTGGTCATGGTCATTCTACTCGAGCTCAGATTTAAGACTCGGTTCTTTTTGTCTCTTGAACGTCGTAATTGACGATGCGACAGAAACGCCATGCGTGCACGTCGTTATACCAGTATAGCTAACGATATAGAACATTGCCTGGTTTGACAGAGGTTCTCATTGGTGAAGGATATTAGGCAAAGGATTTACGCTGATTTCTATTTTTTTTTTCTTTACAGGGATCAGTTGCAAGCCGGATTTATATTTCATTTGAAGGTGAGATGGGTTTTTTGTTTATCAACTTTTGCTGCAATTGACATGATTCACGATACATCTGTCTAAAACTGGGTGATGAGATCCTCATAAACATGCAACAGGGCAATAACTTATGTCCTCGTTTACATGAATATGGGGGGGGGGTAGAATTTGATGACTGTGGATGCGTAAAGGGCTCTCTGACATTAATTCTGTGGAAAAAGTATCAAGTTACATCCCTTTGCTCCAACTGTCTTGACGCCACTACTTGTCCCTTGGATTATTCACGTACGGCAAACCCTGCGGTTAATTTATGACGAACGGAGCTAGTTTTTTTTCCGTTGTCAGGAAACGTTAACAGCTCGATTACCGAGTGATTGTCGGATTAATGATGCCATGAAAGAGATTTCTCGGACAGAGTCGTCAGAGAGTCAATTTTATTGAAATTCATCTCAACACGTTAATATTCAAGGTAGGATCAAGAGTGATTTTTGCCTACTTTATCATTGGTGTGATCGAGAACGTTACTGTTCCATTTTCTAACCAATTTTTGTTTTGTTTTGTTCAAATTTATCAATTTAGTTGAGACTTTCATATCCGACTTAAAACTAGCACAAATATGCTTTTACAAATCAACAACAACAAATATTGATCTTCTTTTTGCGCCTAGCTGAATTGGTTGAATCGGCCCGTTGCAAACATCATATCTTCTTCTTATTAGTAACATTATTATTAGGAGTAGTATTATTAGTATTGTTATTATAATTACTGTTGTTATTAATATCATCATTATTATCATTATTATTATCATGAATATTGTTCACTTTTCAACTTGCATTCGTCTTCACAACTGTTTTACAATTTGTTGATCCATTCGAATTGTTGTCATTAAAACCTGTCGATCCGTGGTTAAAGTGACTTCCAGTTCCTTCTATTTGAACAAGATTTGACATCATTGTTTGTTTCCGTTCATTTTAATTAGGTAATTCAGTCGGATTATCTTACAAAAATAATGAAGTGAATAAACCACTATCCGGCGACACATGTGTGTCAAATTTCATTGTATCCATAATATCTCATCAGGATCGAAATTAAAGCAAACTAACACACGCTTGGCAGAAAAGCGATCAGATACGTGCTTGATTCAGTAGCGATAAAAGACAATGCAGTTTACACTGTAGCTAGGATTTGTCGAGCCCCCCCCCCCCCCCCC
>BEXV01000770.1:128573-147783 GCA_003118195.1 Hemicentrotus pulcherrimus | reverse complement strand
TTTCAAAAATGTTAGTTTTGAGATCCAGATTTAATGCCTATTCGTATTTTTTCGTATTTTGTCGTAGTTCTTCGTGTGACGTCACACCCTGGACACGGCTGTTAAAAAAAGGCTGCTAGCTTCCGCTTGGTCTGCAGCTAGACGCACTAAGCGGAAATTTAGCAGCCGGTACCGAGCTGTTTGTCCAGGGTGTGACCTCACTATTCAGAGCTCGCTACGCTCGTTTGTTTGGCTTACGTTCGGGGGCGCTTGGGGGTCTAAGAAGGGTCTTGAAAAATGGCATTTTACGTCTCTCTACGATATCTATATGATTTCCCAGCAAATTATTTGTGTTTTTCAAGAGAAAATCTTTCCATCCATATGTAATTTGTTCTAATTATCAGTTTTTAGTAAATTTTCTTTGTGTAGCTCCTTTAATTCCAGCAGCGACCGAGCAGGCTACTGATCGGTCGGTCGCTGCTCAGATTTGTGACCATAGCTTTAGGGACACCGTAGATGTATTATTGAGCCCTATGTAAATCCGGAATATCATGGCAATTACCTGTATACCGTACGGTGACGATCTGGATACTGGTAGAGTTGAAATATTATATGTGAGTTATATGGTAATTTGGGGCCTTTGTAATTATACGTCTGGTTTTTAATCGTATGTAATTGTATTTTGTTATCGTATGTGTGTCAGTTTGGAAGATTAACATATTAGAAAGACCCTGAAAAATAATGTTTTTTAATTACCATCACATTCGACATGAGACGATACATTCTTGAAAAGGATCGACGAGACTTTCATGCCATATGAGTGGGTTAGTCCCTTATTGAATTAAACTTATGTTCCACTCTCATTTAAAAAAAAAAAAAACATGCAAAACTAAAGAATACATTACCAGATTTATTACAATATATACAACGAAAGAAAAAAATTGTTTACAATATTGATGACACGATTACATTAACATGGAAAATAGACTACAGAAAAGTACGAAAAACATGCAAAGTCAAAAAATACAATACCAGATTGCTTGCAATATAATTATACAAATAAAGAAATATATTTCTTACTATATGGCTGACACAAAATTACAATAAAATGGAAAGTGATAATGATAATAATAATATACATTCATGTAGCGCAGCTTTTATACAGAGTACGAAGTAGTTGGATCATCAAAAAGTTACAGAAACTTTAAAAGGTAGTTGCTCCTACATAAAATATAAGAACTAACATAGCAGGGATATAGAAATAATACATTTATCATTACAAACATAAAAAGGGCAGTTGTCAAATTTAATCGGTTCTTGCTAGCCCTGTAATTCCTCTGTGAATAGCATGTGATTATCCGCATTATAGAGTCACTTTCTTTTTATTTTTATAATTTTTAACGCTCACAGTATACACCGATCGTTATAATTAACCTCCGTTTATCCCAATTGCTTCGAGAGAGTGTTTCAACACTTCAAGTAATCGCATAACATGCCACTTAATATCATCTTTCAAGATTGAAGATGTAGGGGCGGCGATCCCGTGGAGGGGGCACGGGAGACACATCCCCCTCAATTTTTATGGGGGGGGGGAATCGTCTTCCTGGAAAATTTGAAAAAGTGCAAACGAATGTATAACAAATACTATCTTAAGACTGCAACACGCTTTTAGGGTGTGGAGGGCCCAAGAGAACGTTCAGACTAATAACATTGCTAAAATCTCCTCGCTCGCATTATCCTAAAAAATATACAAGTAAGCAACACTTTAAAAACCTGTGAGGGGCTAGTCACTTCTGTCACCTTCGCCCCTTTCATTCACTACGCTCCCTCGTCCCTCGCATTTCGTCCCCTCTCCCCGGTAGTGAAAAAAAATCGCCGCCCCTGTGTACAACAGGTCATGCATTTTTCTTTGTGAACCGCATTGAATGGTACAATACGCAGGAATATGAATCTATAATGAACTCTGATTAAGATCTCGATTTTTGTTACACTTTATCGAATAGAGCAGATCATTCGAATATGGGCATGATGGCTATGCAATTGGTACATGTGTTGATATAATAATACAACATCACAATTTCGTCCAGAGTTGAAAACTATTCCTCGTCTTATAATACAAGAATATTTCAAAGCTTTCCTTTTATTTGGCATTGCTGCTATGACAGGCATAGTTTCTGCATTGGTTTTGAAAAATTAGATACTGCATGCTTTTTTCTCCTTGACGTTTCCTAGGAAATAATTGTTCTCTTTCTGCTCTTAACATTATTTCGTGTTCTTGATATTATATCGAAGTTTCCAATTTCATTGGACTAGCACATCTCAAAGTTTTATATTCAAGGCCTTGGGGCTTGAATGAGAGTAAACTTGACAAAAAGCCGGGCAATTACAACTCAGAATTATTCTGATAAAAAGCTGCGTAATGTATGATTTTACAGGTACACCTCCCCCCCNTCAGTCATTTTAACGCAGTGTGTGCTCATTCTGACGCAATATTCGTTTCCTTGAACTTAAATCCATTCGTGATATCATTTATTTATTTTCGTCCGGTGTAGGTCGAGAAACTTTTGTTTGCCTATTTTGTCTTTCATGACTGTTTAGACCTTCCTGAATTTCCAATGTAAATATACCGATATGAGATATCGTTTTCAGTTTGCCAACAGCTACAAAACAAACAAAAAAACATCGCCGTGTAATTTTCTTTTGACAGGCGAAAGTAAATAATCTACAATAAAGCTTTTTCGTTGGCCTTTGTTAGTACCTTTCAACTAATAAGCGACACGCTTTTGTGTTAGAAAACAGACAGACTGATATGCCAGTCACACATACGAGATCTACACCGGACCGACAAAAGAGCAAACATAACAACCCGATCGGTCGCTTTGCAGTCATTGTGGAGTGGGTTCGTGGGTGTGACCGGGGCATGAGTCAGCACATTATTGAAGAAGTCAGTAAATACCTTGCGTCTTAAAGCTAAAGTTGAGCTTTGCTCATGTTATTGCATTGTAGACGAAACTGTGTGAAAGCGATTGAAAAAGGTTGATCATGTAGCGCCTAAGTATTGGTGTATACTGTGAGGCTTTTGGAATCTTCAAAATAATAAGAAATTAGCCCAGTCTTTTTTTAAAGTCGCATGCATTGCAAACAGAAACATGTATAAGGGACTACAAAAACATGTGGCGTGAAAGATATGGTCCAAAACCTTCAGCTGTTACTCGTCATATTTTAATTTGATTGTATTTAAAAGAGCCATCCTTAATAGGGTCATTCTTTTCTATGGTACTCTTCCCCACTTACATAAAAAGAATGAAAAAGTTCATAAATAAATGTTCACCTTTCTTAAAATTCAACCTTCTCTTTAATGACAGAGAGTGGCTTCCGGGCACGATCACCTAATGACTGTGTTTAGATTTGCAGAATGTTCGAGCAGGATCGCGCCACTTAAGGCGTCGTAATGATAATGTCCAGCGAATCATAGCGCCATTTTCTTTGACGACGGTCTATAATTACGCGGGAAAAAAAGTCGAACTCATGAAATACACCCACCAAAGTAGCCTTGAAATAAATTGTCTTGCAACTGGTGACTTCGAATTGTAGACTATGATTGCCCTCGCACTCTTTTATTAATTCCAGCCTCAAACATCAATCAAATACTAACTCTTCGTTTTGCATGATACGAGGCAGGCAGCTTCGTGATAATCGGACGGAGTCAAAGAGCAAACATTTCCCACGAGACTGGCCAGCGTATAAGTAGTTGCTAGGACGGACGGAGAGTGTAATATAGATAACCATTGTGAATTCAAGGTTTATTTTCGTTAATGTCTAATCCTATTTTGTTTCCATGATGAAACGCAGAACAATTGGACAGATTTTGAAAGCGAACCCGAGGTGGAACTACCTCTCGGGCCGGACGACGCCTGGTGACCAGGAGGACTCGAACGTGTCAAATAGCTGTTGTAACTCCTCACCAAATATGGAAATGAACAAGAAGGTAAACTTCGTTGAGATGTAACCATATATTTGTTTTTTTTTTGTTTGTGTGATTGTTTGTACGTTAGACCAGAGTGATAAGATATCAAACAGAGGCTATGTTAATAATAGTTTTTAGACTGGTGATCTGACTGCAGAAATGTCTACATTTTTTCCAGGAGATCCGGGAAGAACGATAATAAAGGTAAGGATTATTTTCCGGTGACTATTCCTCGACGCCATATATATGAAATATGGGTTCAGTTGTCACGTTTTTGTGCTTATCTACCATGTCTACTGAAAAAGGTGTGACATGAAAGAAATTATTGGCGTTTTTCGGATGTTCTAACTGGCCGAAAAAAATGTAAAAGGGGCACAATATTGTTGGCTGGTATTACTTAAGATACGCTTCTTGAGGTTTCAAAACGGGCACACCTGGCTTTTAAATCTGCATGTGAATAGGGTTGTTCCATACCCAAGACACCTTTCTGTCGTTTTCTCGTCTTTTCTTTTTGTTTGTTCTGTTCCCGTGAAACTATTTTTTTTAAAGGAGATTTGGTATTATGATCTTCGACTTCTCACAAGTTGCCTTCGCAAATATTGAAGATACGCGTCGTCTTTGCATTTCTTTTTAATATGTGCGGTCTGTGTGTTGAAATAATGACGCAATATATTGATATGCTGCCATTGGAACTTCGTAAATTTAGTCATCGCGTGTATTTTAAACATGTTAAAGAACGAGATTTTAACATTAGTTTTTTTTCAGTAGATCGATGTATCTATAACAACGTTTTGTTTTCCTTTTTAGTCAACACACCCTTACAAGAAATAAAACGTTGCGCGTCATCCCAACACCAAGTTCATCACAGAATGTTAATTTTCGATCACTCTATCACTGGTCAAGTTCCATGTAAACACGAACGGGAGCATTTTCAAACGAGCAATAAACGAATGTCATTTTCAATTATGGTACAAATGAACAGACATAACACACTAGATAAGATTTTTTAAATTATTTAGGCGAGCGCCGCGTTTCAAATTCATGTACGTACATTCGTAGTCCCACAGTGTCAATAATAATTTTAATGAGATTTTACAATAACTTAAGCACTTCGTAAGTGAACCAAAAGAAAATAACAAATAATACAGTACTGCCTCTCGACAATCATTTAAACTTATTTTGGGCATTGGAATTATGAATGAAAATTGATGAAAACTGAAGATTATCTGAAACCATGTAAAAGTAAAATTCTAATCAATCAAAATATGGTCAGACTTCGTGCGCCTTTCTTAGCTAATTTGAATCCCGCGCATCAGTGTATTCTGTCTTTGTGTACTGATATTTACATTGTTATTCTAACTTATTCGAAATGAAAGAATTATCAACATCGTCATTGTCATCATGGCAACATTTGGTGCCCTGATTAAAATCCTCTCTACCAATACAACTCGTCTCCTTTTATTTAAATTAATTGACATGTGCATCATTAAGTTCATCAGTGTTAAATGGTTTACCCGCTAGGATACGAAAGTCGTTGTATTTCGTTCAGCATTGTGAGTGTCTGTAAACGGAAATAAAAAAATGGGCATACATTGTGTATGTGCGAGCAAGCCTGAATCCGATGACTGGGATTCTATTTCTGGAAAGTGCTTGAAACATCGTTGATGTATAAACAGCGATATAATTAAACCAAAATCCGTATGAATAGTAGTAGTAGTAGTAGATGAGTAGTAGTAGTAGTATTAGTCGTAGAATAAGTAGCAGTAGGAGGAGTAGTAGTACTAGTAGTAGTAGTAGTAGTAGTAGTAGTAGTAGTAGTAATATAATTAGTATTTGTATTTCAAAGTCATCTACAAACAGAAATATTAGTCAGTATCTTTACGATCGTCGAATATTTCTACTTTCTTTTTTCTAGGAAATTGGGGGCTCGGTGAAGAAATCGAAGATAGCTATGAAGATGATTCAATCTATGTACAAGAATGCCCATGCCGAAGAGGAATGTGTCTTAGAAGACCTGGAAACAGGGCATGACTGCTGGGACGCCAACGAAGGCTTAAAAGAGGTGAGTTAAAGCAAAATCTAAACTTTAAGAAAATTTCGAGTTTTCGTCACGGTGAAAAATCATTTTGTGAGTTTTTCTTAATTGGAAGAATCCCATAGCAATAAACTCTCCTGCCAAAAGTTTGCTTTTCCTGATATATGTTATTTTCACAAAGCAATCGTATGGCCAGAACTTAACTTTTATCTTTTATAGCAAACTGATCTAAAAGGAAGCAGAAATCAGAGAAGCAGATTGGTAGCAGTTCTAACAAACGCGGACAAACTCCAATATAAGAAAGTTTAAATTATTTCAAAAATCAATTTGACTGAATCGGTAATAAAACTGGTCACATGACTGGGATGTAGTGCCGGTCAACCCTACCATTTGTTTCAATTCACAAAACGACTAAATTATCATTATTTTCAAAATATAGTACCCGAGAGGAGTTTATATTTTTGGAGGACCCATGATAATATGTTATTATGATATTAATAATATATTTTGAAAACTGCCATCAGTATAGAAGATGCTTCGGAGAAGGACATAAATTAACGATGTTTCGTATTCGACAAACGGGAGAGTAGACCGCCGTACGTAACAATACACTGACCAAATTGCTAATTTAATATTCAGATAGATTTCGTATTTCTATACACCACCGTATATTTCAAATATTCATTAATTTCTTGTTATTTGTTCTATTCAAATCAAACTTTAGCTTTTCTGTTTCTCTATTTGTTCTCCTTTTGCACAAATATCCTCAACACTAAGGTTGAATTGCCCCTTAAAGCCTCACTCATGAGGAGATAGCGTTGGTCTTAAAGTAGAGTCACTAGTAGTATCTGTTGCATCGTGTTTTCGTACCATAAAAATTGAGCAGAACCCTGTTCGAAAGTAGGTCACGTGTTTCGAATGGTGACGTCAAACAAGATGGGCCTCATACATAAATAATCATGTCTGATTGATACACGTCTGCACAAACCCTAACATATCACACACCCACAAACCCAATACTTGCATTCAATGCATTCACAAGTATCAGAGGACAGATCAAATGAAATTTTAAGGATAATCAGACACTTGATAGGGTATTTATAATTCATTTTACAGCTATATTACATTGGAGGTAATTGTACTTTCCATCAGGTATTCTATTGGCGTTTTAAAGGTGAACACTTGTGATGAAGACATGGATTTGGTTAAGGACTCTATCCAATGAAAATGCAACTTAATTTATAAATGGAAATCTAAATGAATGAGACCTGGGGATCTGGGGCGGTCGGGTTGGTTCGCGCGTCTCTGGTCTCTCTGCATGGGAGCGGACATGTGCAGATTTGATGCACGTTCATGATGGTCCATTATTTAATTTATACTGGGAATCTCGCTCAACAAGCCTAGCTTTTCTGAGATTCCCGTTTTTCCCCTCTCAGTTAAATCAAGCAATTTAAAATATGTTGTTTAATTCTGAAACATAAATGTACTTTGTAAACTTATTTGATTACGAACATACTTGTCAGTTTTTCGTTACTTGTATAATTCATTTGTTCTATTATATATTGTATTACTGTATGGTTTATATATGTCATTTAATTTGTGGATATTTGAGTGGAAAATAAATTAATCAAATCAAATCAAATCAAATCAAATCTAATCAAAGGAATGATAATTATTTACCCTTTCTTTATCGTACTAAAGCAAATTAAAACCTCATTTTTCACACCCCTCAAAATTATGGGTAAACAGGGGTCAAATTTTGCCGTTGTTACAGTTACGAAATAACATGTGGACCCAACTTGTTTACCTATATAGTTGAGGCGATGAACCGTACTTATTAAATGCATATTCATTGTGAATATGCGCACTCCAATTAAAGATGATGTCATTAAGTTGATAACAAGTTGTTAGGTCGACAACTTCCGATTTTTAAAGCTTTATAGATTTTGAGTTTTCATAGAGCTGATACTCTTCCGGCAAAAACTAAAATGGCATATAATTGATATCATTGTTATCTATGGCTTAAAAGATTTCCGTTGATATATATTTCATCCATTTCATTTTTCAGTTCGCATATTGTGTTTTTAGTTATGTATTTATTGGCTCATATATTAAATGCCTTAATATCAAGCACCCAATCTTTTTTTGTTGCAACACTTGTTATTTTCAACTGAAGCATCAGACATAGTTATTGACAAGCTTTCTGAAAAGCAGCTGCTCGACTAGAACGTTTCTCAGTGATACATATATTTAATAAGTCAACAACTTAACCGTTTCTAAGAGTTGGACCTATAAACTCAGTGAGTATTAATGGTCTCATGTCTTGAAGCATTTCCTAATCATAGAGCTGAACATTGAGCTGAAGTTTTGTGTTTGAATGGAGCATATTTCCATCTCTCTATTTGCAAGTTAGAATGTACAAGATGTGTAATATTGAATTAGGCCTAATTTATTAAAGCACATGAAATAGAATTATAAAAAAAATGAAGTGACATATAGGGAGGGAGTTATGAGACAAATATTAACATTTTTTCATTTTAACTAGACATGAAAAGTCGTTTCTGTTTTTTTCTTTACATATATCACACTGGTCATTAAAGGTAAAGACCAGTTATGGTTATGTGATTGCATTGTGAAAGAATCGTTGTGGAATCGATCAGAAAAGGTTGATCATCGAGCATCTAGCATCTGCAAGGTTCTGGAATCATCAAAATGATAAGAAATTTGGCCCATTCTTTGTAAAGTTATACGCATAAAGATGTATATGGGACTACTCTATATCTCTCACAGACCATGAGAGAAACAAATTTACCAAATATATGAATTAGTAGGCGGTTTCCCGGCAAATTTATTATCATCATGTATTAGTCAAAACATATTCTTTCACATGATTGGTAATGAGAGCTTCCATTTCATTTTTTGAAATTGTGGCGTTTCCAATACTAGTCTTTACTTTTGAAGCCGGGGTTATAATCTCCAAGTTTGGAAGCGCTTAATGATTCTAATAAGCGCCATATAACAACTGAGTATTATTATTGTTATTATTTTCCATTATATGCCATCTGCATGAATTATATTTTGATGGGAAGATATTATGCATTTAAAATTAACTTGCTTTGAAACGTTAATAAATCAAATGAAATCATATTCGATTAATGTTAAAGTTTAATGTATGTCTTTAATTGCATGGTAAGCGCTTGGCTCACATAACTGCCTGGAATTTGGAAATTAGGACGGCGGAGTGATGACGGAATGCAATCATAAAAATATTTGTGATAGTTGTGAATTTTTCATGAAAAAAAAAAATCAATAATTAACAACTTTCGAAACTAACTTCTCTACGATTGCCAGAAGGCCTTGCAGTTAAATTTAGATAAGAGACCAAATGATAATACTTGCAATAAAAGCTATGACAATTGATTATTTTCAATTATTTTGGGTAGGTTACTGATTTATTCGATTAAATAGGTCAAGACAGTGATGGAGGAAAAAAGGCGAGTGAGAATCTTAGATTGATTTTAAGCAGAATCTAATTATCTTCATGATCATGATAATGACGGTTATCTTTATTTTTATTTTATTTGTCTTATTGTTTATTGACTGATTTTTTTTTCATTGTTGATTATCTATTTTTATCTCCGTCCATCCAACCTCATTGATTATACTTTTTATTTCATTTGACAATACCCCTTCCTCCCTCTCTTTCTCCCCTTTTCCTGTCTTTCTCTCTCCCCCTTTTTTTTTCTCTCTCTCTCCTCCCCTCCCCCTCTCTCTCTCTCTCTCTCACCATGCGTCCAATCATCAGGGTGTTCATCTAAGTTTCGACGAGTTTCTCACAGGCCTGAACCTGGACCCGGAGCGCCTCCACGCCTTGGATGGCAAGGGAGCGAGCTTCCTACACCACGCCGCCAAGGCCGGCAGAAAAGACCTGGTCGACTACCTCGTCGATCGCGGGCTGGGTAAGTCGAACGCACCAACAATTCATTTCACCTGAAAGGCAAATTTTAAAATCCTTTAATACATGCTTATAAGAAATAATGTTCGGATAATGAATTAGATCATTGTGGTGTCCGCACAAAATTCCATTTTCGTAATGTAACCAAATTTAATGCACAGATCTTTGTTAAATGCCTCGTAACAACTTATTACTGCTCTGTTGTATGGTCGAACAGATTTCGTTCTCATACAACTAAGCTGCAAGAAATTCAAAAGAGGGCAGCAAGAATAATATTGAACAAAACATATGACAGAACGTCGGCTGATTTGTTCACAAGTCTTAAATGGATGACACTAGACAAACGGTTTGAGTTAAGTCGCGTTACGATGATATAATGCGTTCATAATTTAGCACCTTCTATTACCTTTAGGTAGGCTTAATCAATCCTAATGATGTACATGAGCATCATACAAGGCAAATAGACAGTGGATGTTTAGGTGTGCCTAGATTTCACACTGATTGTTATAAGTGTAGCCCAATTGTTTATTCCATATTTGAATGGAATATGCTAGATAATTCGATGACAACGGCTTCCTCTGTCAATTCATTTAAGAGATCGTTTAAACAAAGTTGTAATATGTCAATGGTTTAGCCGAACATACACTTCGTGCATGTTTTGTAAATATGAACATGACTTATTCACATAATTACGACTTAATCAATATTTTCCTATGTTAATGATATATGTTTATTTTGCAAACGAGTATTATCTGTTTAGCTGTTCTTTATAAACGTTATCGACGATGTAAATAAATTCCTCTTTTTAAAAACACCCCCTATCTGAGGACTGCCAACATTTTCGAACCCCCCTTTCGCGGGCTTTCCCCGGGCTTTTCCTGCCTTGGAGACCCCCCTTAATCAGGGAAAATGTTCAATGTTCCCCCTAAATACAGAATAATTTCTCAGGAGTCCAAAAAGATGAGAGAAAAAAAGAAGAAACACCCCCTATTTAAAGAAATCTCCGGGTGAAAGTCAAATACACCCCTTTTTTCACAATTCTCGGGCCGGACCCCTTTACCGGACATTTTGGCAACACACATGCGGTCATTCCGACCCCTGAGTGGGGAGCTGGGTGCCTACCTAACAACAATGAACTTTATTTGCGTTCTGACTATCGAAATACAATTATTTTTAACAGCCTGCATGAAAACAGCTGAAATGAGTCAAGTTATAAAGATCTGTGCCTTACAATAAATTACATTTCGGTTGGCCCATTCCTTTCGTTGATTCGAGGCTATTTCAATTTCCTAAGGTTAATTTCAGAACTCAGTGCAATCGCGTTGTCTGTTACAAAAAGACTTTTCCGTCGGAGCCCGAGACCCGAGCAAAGATCCCCTGCTTTTGTCTTTCTTTTTTTTGTCTTTTTTTTTTTTGTCTTTTTTTTGTAAACATGTATGACTCAGGGGGTCCTTTCTCTTTACAGATGAAATACGTAATATATTTTCCCTTTGGAAACGTTTTTCACCATTATGGTTGGATAATTGAAGGGAGAACAAAAAATTAATCAGCTGAGGATGATACATTTCAAATGTCAACACTCACCGATGTATGTCGAGTAGACCCCCAAGGGAGAAGGCACTAAACCACAAACGGGAGAGTTATCTGCGACTACGTCACAATCAAACGACCAAACTGCCAGTATTGCCTATTTATTATAAACTTTAACCTAATGTCCATGCTTTCACACAAATGAACATATTACTATCGTTTGATTGCCCTTTAAGTTCAGTACATAATAATCATATTTGTATCTGTCACATGTCAACCTACACCTCTTACAAAATCAGAACTATATGTCATCATCCAAGCTCAGTATAACTGATAAAGTCATTTCTGATACATGTTCAGAATGCTTAACCCTTTGAAAGATTAACTTTGATTTTTCATCAGAATGAAAATGACAACTGAAATGGGTATCGGTCATTGTCCCGTATACACTGCATGCCTACTGCCAAGTAAGCATTTCCCTTCTAAAAGGATTGGATATTTACCCCCCATCCTCTCTCGCACGCAAGGGCACTCTAAATCAGAAATGAAATTTGCATTCAAGACTCCCAATTATGCACCCTCGATGTATTCAAAAGCTGTCCAATATATTATTTTCATTATGGGGCATTGGAGCAGACAGTTCCCGCTTTTATCACCGGCTCTTTATTTAACGAGGATGGGGTTACGGTGAACGTAGCTGAGGCGGGAACGAGATGGATGTTTGCGGTAATGTGTAAACTAATGCAGGGATTTGGAATTGTGCATACAAAGGAAGAAAGCAAAATGGCCAGTTCGTAATTATCAAGTCTATTCATTTACTCTAGATCATAATGAACGCCCTTTCAGATGACTTCTTTACACTCGCCGCTAATGGACTTTATTAATGAGCGAACCTTTTATTGCACTATCCTTTTCACCGCGGCGAACCGACACCCTACTGACACACTTATATATATGAATATATGAATATATTTATTGTTTGAATTTGTTTATGGGGGAGTTGTGGTCGATCTGACATCAGTTTGGCTCATTAATGTGACTGGGGGTGTCAAGTGCTGACCCCATATCACCGATAATTATAACCATACCTATAACGTCGCTCCCCTCTGAAGTCATTACTTTTCTGGGAAGAGTGTAGCAGAGGCGTAGCGTTTGTCCTTCCACTGAGGGGCGCTCGAACGATTGGGGGCAGCTATCTTACTAGGGGGTGAATTTACAAGGCTTCTGGCTAGGGTGCGAGAGTGGTCCGGTCTTCTTCTTTTTTCGTCATTTTACCCTTTCCTTGTCACTTTTACTCTTCTCTCGTTTTTGTTTTATCTTTCTTGTTTTCACTCCCATGCCCAATGGAGCTACGCCACTGGGCTATTGGACATTGATGTTTTTCATTGTTTTATTCTGACAAGTCAAAGGCAAAAATCTTCAGTTGTATCTGAATTAAACGCTGTTTTTCCTTCGACAAGGCTTTTATCCTAGAGAAGGAAATCAACTTTCTTTCTTCATGATAGTTCCAGATACAGATGACGGGGGCAACAATAGGAATACACTCATATATTTCAATAATTGTATAATTCATTGTGTTTTATCTTTATCGAATTTATTTATAACACTAGATCTTAATGAGGTGGATGAGGAGGGTAGCACACCTTTACACTGGGCCGTGGAGAGCGGGCAAGCCAAGATCATCAATGCCCTCATCGGGATGGGTGCTAATACAAACATTTTGAACAAATTAAAGATGGCGCCTCTTCACCTGGCGTGTGAGATCAACTGCGTTGACGCAATAGAGGTGATTGATTATTATAACATCAAATGGAATCACATCTTTTTTCTTCGAGAAACATATCTTAATTCAAGGAAGGGCGTGAATACCTAATCTGTTTAACTTTACTTCTTCTCGAGATTTGTTTCGATCTCTCTCTCTCTCACACACACACACATACACACCCGCGCATGTGCACACACACGCACACCCAACATACACGCGCTCATGCACACACATGCACCTATTCAAGTTTGTTGTGAATAAAACGAATCAAAACTTTCAGACAAAGAGCGGACATTGATGTGAGATAACTTTCATTCAATCATGTTTACCTTCTTTTTATAATCTACATTAATGTTCTTTCGTAATATATATCGCACTGTAAACTTTCTATTAGGCCGATAATCCTATCATCATCAATTTATAATTGTAAAATTGCTGCATTCAACATATACAAATATTCCTAATTATATTTTTTTCTTCACAATTATGTAAAATTTTTGATTTTCTTTTACAAAAATATTTTTTTCAGTCTTAGAGACATTTCTACTTAATCGAATGTATTGTCATATAAGTCTTATGTATGCATCTTAATTTTTTAGGCAATTTGCCGCCAGCCTGATTGTGAAATAAACATACGCGGGGAGTTTGGCCAAGTACCAATCCACTACTGCGCGATGAAAGACAACTTAGAAGCAGCAAAGAAACTGGTTAGTCAATGTATTGTTCTTTGTTTGTTTGTTTGTTGTTGTTTTTTCTGTCATTGTTTATTTTTTTTATGTTTGTTTGGTTGTTTTTTTCAACACACTAAGAAAAGATAACTTGTATTTGTTATATTCGTTACAAAAAAAATGAAAATTGTTTCCACTTTTCTAATATTTATCACAATTTTAAGTATAACTTCTCTGCTCTGCCAACATTTGTTGCAAAAATCTTCTTTTTTAGGGAGGGGGGGGGGAGCAACCAAACGGTATTTCATTAACTGCAGGGACCATTCTGTTTAGAAAATACTCAATCAAGTCGTTCGATATTCGATGTTATTCAAAAGGAGGAGACAAGACCAAAGTTGTCATAACCCTAGGCTTGATGGAGAACGCCAATTACAATTTTGGTTGGTGTTCTTTTTTCCCTGGAAAGTAACTCATTAGGCAGAAACAACATTTTGCAACCTGTATGGACAAATGTCAATGTCAAAACCTTGTTGATCTCTTTTGCCTTTTCACCATTTACTCATTGTTCATTATTTACCATATGTTTTGTTTTTTTTCTCAAACCTTTTTAGATCGAGTTTTCACCCATGCTTTGTATGAGTGATAACAATGGAGTTTACCCCATCCACTGTGCTGCTACACATGCCTCAAGAAAGGTACTGGATATACTGCTAACGGAAGGTAAGCTTCATGGTAGAAACGTTATACATTTTTAAAAAATTGCTGAGTGCCAAAAAGACGTAAAGTCATGGCTCTAGCGACCACTCACGCCATCACGTTATCACGTTTTGAGTACTTTCGTAGAACTGGATATCTGATTTACGAAGTGGTGGGTTACGTGATCCAATATTTCGTTGAAATACTCATGTACCATAGTAAAACACGAACATTGGTTGTACTTGACGCAGATGTTATCAAATGAATGCGAATGATTACTGGAAAAAAATTACTAACACAAAAGAAACATGCATGAATCTCGCATTCATAAATGTCGACTCTCTCTGCTGAAAGTGAGTCACCGGCCTGTAAAAAAACGAAATTTCAATGTAGATCTACGAACGTATTTAAAACATGATAACGCCATCGCGTGAGTGATTGTTACAAGCGTTATGTAATTTCCTTCTAAACAAAGTTATCGCCCTTCCAGCCCTCAGAAATCGGGGTTTTTTTCTTTCTTTTCTTTATTGTGCAGTCAATTCTGAGTGATGTAAAAAAAATCAAATGAAATAATAGTACTAGGTGTTAAAGATAATACAAAGTTTTGGTATGGTGTCATGGATTTGGTTCAAATGATACTATTTGAAGCATATGCAATTTTATAATATTCAGTGATCGTTGTCGCGGTTGAAATCGAGTCGAAAGTTATGAAATTGTAAATAATAAACTCTTTATGTTGTTTACCTCCCTCTCAAGGTCAAATTATTAATAAAGCTATAAAACAATTTTTCATGACTAAAAACTACCGATTAGCTATTCCCGTTTGGAAATTATATATCACAACTACATATTCCGAGGTTTTCTTGGTCGTAGTTTAAAGGCAATAGGAGCTATTTGAAATTCATCAACATTTACCGGGAGCACAGGTAAATTTTTCTATTCAATTTTTCTCGGAAGCAGAAGTGTTTTAGGCACTAAATTTTCTAAGACATTTACAGGGGTATCCAAATATATCAAAATTGTTAAGAATCACTACCCACCCAATTTTCAAAATTTCCCAAAACTTTGTATTACCTTTAAGGTTCAGTCGTCCTTGTTATTCGTCAGTAAATGTTTATATATTGTATAAAACATGATTTTATTTTAAAATTGCAGCTGTTGTACTAAAAGCAGATTTTCCCGTGCAAGAATTTTTCAAAGGTTTTTGTGATGGGCCCAGATTTTGCGGAACGGTCATCCCTTGAAACTTAATCTATTTCTACTTAACTCTTGCAGGAACAGCGAAAAACGAAAATCAAACAATTGCAAATCTAAACGAATATAGTACAAGTGAATAGTGCTTGTGTAATTATACTTGTAAAGTGTTGTATAATGGGGGAGGATTTTCCCATTAAATCTAAAGTCTATACTTCTCTTTCTCTCAATTTCTACTCGAATGATGGATGCTCGAAACAGATAACTGCAAATTTCGATAAAAGGCAAATACAGATATCGAGGATCACTGTACAAATATAAATACAAATGGGATATAGTGGACAATTGAAGACACGTATCAGCAAATACTGCTTGTTGTTATTGTTTTATCTGGGTCAGAAAATTGACCATTATACTTGACTTTAGTAATACCGATGAGCAGAAGCTGAGTGATCATTTCGTCATGGTCTTGGTGTTTGTTTACTCTGTGATTGAGTTTAGATGACAAATGATTCATTTAGATATAGAACAAGTAGCCTACTTCAGGAGTTTTATGAACAAAATATTGATTCTTTTTCAGTTGTATCAATCCTAAGGTAGGAAAATTGACCTATATTATCTTATTTAAAGAGTTTCGACAAGCGGAGACCGAGTAGGCCTTTAATCATGCTTGGTCATGATGTTTACTCTGACTGTGTTTAGATGGCAAAATGCTTTTAGTTAAAGCAGGGGCTCTTTTCATACACGTATTAAGTTACTGACTAAAACAATATCACCATTGCTTCCATGTCTTTCAGGAGATTTAAGAATAAATGTTTAATAATTTCATACTATTTATGCAAAGGATTCAGACAAAGAAATGTTGTTTAATGTGAAGTGCAAAACCAAGGGCATGAAGTAATCACACATATTTTTATGAAATTATTAACTTGCATTTGCACATCGATTAAAAAATGAATGAATAGACATGTTTTGCGGTTCGAGTCCCACCGCGGCACTGACATTGGCAAGACATTAATCTACGCTTGCCACTACCCCCGTGATATAAATCCTGGGTACCCGGTGGGACGAAAATCCTTGAATGTTCTAGCAGATCACCATGGTAACTCGGCTAAATCCGGGGTAAGAGTATGATTACAGGGCCCTCGGGGAGAACAGTATGATTACTGATAAGGCTACCCTGGGTAATCAAAGACATAGCATTCATTATGTATATATGTATTAATAAACAAAATTTCGATTCAGGTTTGATCCCCGACTAATGCTCCGATTTATGAACTGCCAAATTTGCAATCCCGACCGATAAAACCATAATTCTACCACTGAGTATTGTTTTTGTTGTAATACTTAAACTTACAACATTTAATCTGAATTACAGACCAATATGAATTAACCAATATGAATTACAGACCAATATTAATTAACCAATATGGATTACAGACCAATATGAATTAACCAACTGACGCCTGACTTTAAAGTTGATTTAATTCTGACTAAACGTAAATTACATATTTATAATCGCGCCGTCTAAACTCCCCGGCCTGAATGCGTAGATGCCGAAGCTGAGTATCAAGTAACTATCTGCATTGCAATCAGTGGAAATATCACATCACATTGGTGTATTTGCTCGCTTCTCATGTTCTGACAGTGCTACCTATTAATCTGCCAAATGAGAAACGTGATCATTTTGGAGTATTGACTGATTTAGCCAATTATTAGGAAGGGCTTGTCTGCTAACAGGCGCCGAGTTCAATTTTTTTGGCTTAACGGAGTTGTCCGTTAGCTGTGTTCGTTGGGTGATTATGGTGATTAATAGATGATGTTTTGAACTTTTAATAAGACTTTCTTGATCCAATTCCAAATGTTGACAAGAGCGCCATTATGGGGAAACTGTGAGCCTAGTTATTACAAGAGTTTCAATATGTGTGTTTGTAAATAATGAAATATAATCTTGGCATCTAAAATATAAAGCACGTAATGATGCATTTCAAAGTGAACCGTAATTATCAAGGCATATAAAAGCAAAGATACCTAACATTATTTTGTCTTTTATTTCAGCAAAACTTTATTTTGAATAATATCAAACTTTGCATTTAAAATACTTACCTGTCCAAAGTAGCTCAAATAGAAAGGACTAAAAAGGAAAGAATGATGCCCCGATTAGAGTCGATGAAATATGATTATTTTTTTTTCTTCTTCTCTTTTGTTTGTCTTCTGTTCTCGAAAGGTAATATCAAACATACATCCACACGAATGACCGAACGATCGGCTAAATCGAACAATATTTTAATAAAAAGGGAGTAAAGCGAACATGGCAATTAATTGCATGGTGTTGACAAGCCTGCCTTCCAGTAAAAATCGCTTTAAATTAAGACATGAGTTTGCACGTATATCACATCTTAATTCAAATATTAGAAGGGTGAAGAAATCACGAATTGTTCATTAATACATCGAATAAATCAGGAGCAATTGCAATTCGCAGAATCTTAAACATACATGAAACGAGAGTTTGCACATGTGAGCCATGTTCACTTTGCCAAAGAAACTAAATTGATTTCCAAGTCATAATAAATGGGGGAGGGGAGATTCCATCTTCATGTATAAGTAGATTACATTTTTGATTACGGGCTGATGGGGTGGGGAGGCGAAGGGGGCTAGTTTATAAGAGGAGCTCCCAGATGTTAGAATTGCATCTAGAACTTGTCACCATAACAAGATTATCAGTAGGTTGGTTGTTTTTATTTCTTGAATTAGCATGAATTAGCACTAATCAATAGAAATATTAACCCTTCATAATATTTTCTAACATAACTTTCTTTTTAATTTTGAAACTTTGGATGTAAACTTCTACAAATTACCGTTTTAAATCAAACCTCGTGAAACTGAACCTGTCTGGACACACAACGTCTGGGTATACTGTTATCGCTAATCGTATTGCATAACTTAATATTTTCGTAGTCTTTCGTAAATGTTCAATAACCAAACTTTCGTCCCGAAGGTAAAAACTTGGGCTACACTCGTGAAGCACTCCTCAACCAAAAAGATAAAGAGAAATGCACGGCACTACACTCAGCCGTGAACGGAGGGAGCGAAGAAGCGGTAGCAATGTGTCTAGAATATGGCGCTTGCCTGGATATTCAGCAGGTATACACTGATTTCATTCATAAAGTTGGGTCCAACTGGAAGTTGCAATTTGAGAGGAACTGGTAATTGTTTAGTTGTAGGAAAAGTGTAACTGTTGGGCTCACAGGATGCCACCAAAACGTTATACTTTATCTCTTTACAGATGGTCTTTAATCACTTTCATTTCCCACAATTAGATTATTACCAGCTCCTCTCGATTTGTAACATCAGTGGGCTCTTTTTGTATAAATAACAACTTTGTCTTTTCTAAGCAAACCATATTTCCCCATTTCCCCCC
>BEXV01000770.1:82192-109578 GCA_003118195.1 Hemicentrotus pulcherrimus | reverse complement strand
TTTTTTTTTACCGTCACATTCGTAGAGTAGGGTACAAAGACTTTTGGCCACGTCGACGTAAACGATTTGAAAACTTGTGATACTTTTGAAGCCATCCCTCACCCTGCCAAGCAAGTTGTCTTATTCATTTTGTTAAATGTTGTTGTTGGTCCTTTTAGAACTGCATGCATTTGGTGACAACAATAAGTGCTGAAGAAGAGCAGCAACAGCGCTCTGCTTGTTCTGAATTCAGCCCAGGACATTTCCAAGGGGAGGTCTCTAAACTTAAGCGCAAGTAAGAAATTTGACTTGTTCATAATTAAATTTTCAGAATAATAATAATCATAAACCTTGGGTTTGGTTTTGCTTTGCTTTTCTTGTTTTTTTATACAGTTTGTACAGTTCGAAACCGAGAATCATCGATGCTTTAATGAACGACACATATTTGTAAAGTTTAGATCCTCGTCTTTCATTTGATGCAACCCATATAATTATGATGTATATTTCACGCATGAGTGATTAAAAACAATTTGAAGAGAGGAAATCAAATAGTCATTTGCCGGGCGGTATCTGAATTTCAAAGAGAAAATCACATTTCTGTAAAGTTCGATTTCTGTCCTTTCATATGATACCTCAACCAGGAAAAATGAGCCAGGACTAAGAAAGTTCTGTTTGCTTAAAGTAATGATTGCATTTCCATAATTTGATTAAACGAGTTAATTTTCACTGGCAGGCTGCCGTAGCAACAAGCAGAGTTGACAAAAGACTCAACTTCGTTTTGTTGATGATCAGCCATGCACAAAGAAGACGAAAGACTTGATTGGAAATTGAAATTTAAAAAATCGTTTTCCTAACGGTTTTCATAACACTACAGTCTATTGGAAAAAATGAGTATGGAAAAACCGATCAATCAAAGGTTTATACCATATGAACATTTTGAAGCGTAATTTGTTTAGGGCTTCAATATTACACCACATCACAGGCACTGATAACACTTAGGGCCATGCATCTCAGATTTAACATTGTTAAACGACACATGAAATGCTCTTCTGGGAGCTCTCAAGGGGCAAACGCACCAGAGGGCGCCTTTTTTCAATTTTCAAAAAATAATGTTCAATGTATATATTCTCCCTTCCAGATTGAAGGATATGTCGGGAATGATGGACAAGCAATACGAGCTGATGCGGCTGGTCGTTCAGAAGATGGAGATCAGATCAGAGGCTGATGAGAAAGATGAAGGACCGTGTGAGGACGCCCTCATGGTGCGACCTAGGTAATTATTGACCTTTTTTTAGTACAGAGCAAAGGGGGAGAGTACCTCGCAAGAAACGTCACAGAGTTGTCAAATTGTGTTTGATTGATCGCAACTTGAAATATTCATAACTCTCCTATTTGTACTCTGATTTTGATCAGAATTTTTACTGACTTGTTGTCCTTTTTTTTCTGTTTTTTTTTTAAAATCAATACCCAACTTATTATAAGTTTGGACTTCCCCTTTTAAGTATTTAAGGATATGAGCTATTGCCCTTTTGGATCAATTTCAGACGGTCCCTGGACACTTCCACAGCAGAACAAATTTAATGTTTTCATCATCGTAGCAATCATTTCCACAAGAAACCATTCGTATTTATGTCACACCGACATAAGAAAGTTGTTCTTATCTTGTATCCTGTAGTTGTATCCTTCTTCTGATCTGGCAAACTTTGAATGTAATATTGCAGTCGCAGTTGGCTGTTTAATTAGTCAGTCGAAAATGATGGCTGTTGCTGTGTCGTTGTTTTGGTGTGTCTGCTTATTTTGTTGTTGTTTTCATGTTACGTATTTTGGTTCCTTCCTCTAAAGCTTTCGTTTGATTATTTTTCTTCAGATCAGCCAGGCTAAACCTAAGCCAGGTGGTACGGTTAGCCACCATGAAAGGCAAAGCGAGTCCCAAGCAGCAGCGGTTGAGACCTGACAGCGCCGGCCGTAACAGCCGACCGGGCTCCGCTGGCCGCCTCAGTCCAGGATCAGTCATTAGTACACTCAGCTCACAGGGCTCCACCTCTCCATTGAAAGTGATCCTCCCCCCTGAGCCCTCCTTCTAATCTGATCCTTACCGCTGACCACTCCTTCAAATCTGATCCTTACCGCTGAGCCCTCCTTCTAATCTAATCCTTCCCGCTGAGCCCTCCTTCTAATCTAATCCTTCCCGCTGAGCCCTCCTTCTAATCTGATCCTTACCGCTGAGCCCTCCTGCAGATCATGGATCCCGGTTGTGTCTTCAATTTCTCAGCGAGGTTAGCGTAGTAATTCTGGTCCACAGCCGAATTTTATTCTCGCTAAAGTAAGTGTATCCTTACCTTTGAAAGATGCTGCCAAAATGCATCGAATCAACTCTGTCAACGTTTTCGAACAAGACTAGACCGTCGCGAAAAGTTTTCTTTTTTAATGAAACGAACAAACAAAACAAAGATTATAAGTGGTTTCTATTTTTTTATAAGGATCATCAGAATGTCCCTTTGCCGGTAGAGGCTCCGACCTATTTTTTAACGAGTCAAAAGATTTGATGATAGCTAGATTTCAGTGGAGGGTGGCACTTTTCATCTCCCCCTACAAACACTTACCTTTTCGACGACTATGGGGGCCGAAATAAAGAATAAAAACAGAGTACAAATATAACTTTTTACCAGTTTTATTTCATGCCGAGAAACTATTAACTTCCCAAAAGAAGAAAAGGTTAAAGAATACTGTGCCAATACTTCTTATTAAAGACCAGAGCTGTTGTAAGCTATATTTCAGCTAACTTGAATATTGTATCCATTTAAAAAGTATCAGTAAGTTGTGAATGATTTATTATGACTGAGTGTACACATTTATTTTGTGAATTTGGTTCTATTTTGTTCAATGAATGTTGATATTAGGTAAAAATGCATCCACGTTGTCTTATCGGTATAGCAGCTGTACAATTGTATTGACACCTTGATTTTTCATATCCGATCATCACATCCCCAAGATACTACATATTCTAAAAGTTTGCATTAAATTATGTGATTGTGTCTATCAAAATGCTTTATGCTTTCAACCTCGTGTAAATATATATTAATCTATATATCTATTATTTCACCTTGATTTTTCATATACAATCATCACATCCCTAAAAGATACTATACATTTTTACAGTTTTCTTTCTTTTTTTGATTATTTTTATGCCTATCAAAATACATTATGCATTTAACCTTGTGTAAATATCATATGTGATATTAATCTATACTTCTATTTATTCGTCCAAGAAAGTACTTTAAAATTACACAGTAAATGCAGATATATAGTACATCTCGTGTTGAGAAGGAGAAGGGCATTAGCCATATTCTTAAACAGTTTACGCCCTGCTAGCTTATAGCGGACGATGATTATGTTGTTGCAGTGTTTTGTAAAATGTCAGTACTAATACTATTCAAGCAAGTTTGTTTGGTGATGATGCAAATAATGTGAATTTCTATTATATGTATATATTTGTAAATGTGTGATTTATTAATTCATGAATTACAAAAACATAACAGCCTACGAATTTACAGTTAATTTGAATCTACATTTAACAGGGCCAACAAAATAATTTGATCATGTTTAATATGCTTGATCCAGTGTTGAATCCAAATACATGAAAATTATGAAACCCATTTTGAAAACTACTAGTTACTGTTATTTGAGTGTATTATTGCAAATATAAAATCATCTGATAATGTGGGATGACACCCCCCCCCCCCCCTCACTCATAATTTAATGCAACCAAGAGCATATTTGCTATTACTTTCTTATATCACGCTTAAGTCAACTATATGAGAATATAGAAACAAATATGCCCAGAGTTAGTATTCCCAGTATTTATTACAAACGGGTAACTCATGTTGATTATTCGTGTATAAATTAATCATCTATTTGTGCGTCGAATCCATTACATTTGTATATCATTACTATCGCTATCGTTGTTATCAATATAATTATTATTCTCATCAATTTAATTCGATTAAATCTAGCAGGCCTCGAAAGTAGAAGGCTTTGTCTCATCTTAGTTAGCACCTCGCATTATATATTATGCGTGTCCTTGCCACAAAGTCGTTATTTTGTGTCGTCATTATGTATGCAATCGTTAACAGGTATTGTATAAAAAAAAAAAAAAAATTAAACGTAACAAGGTACTATCACAAAGTTTTTACTGATACATTTGTTTAATGTATACCTTTCGAACAGAATTTAAACACAAATTATTTAATCTGAATGCATGTTATGGCCTCACCGTTTTTGCCAGTTGTACAAAGGGAAGAAAGACAATGGGTATATTTTGAAATGTATGATTGTGTTTTTTGTTATTACCTCAGTGAATAAAGTGAAAGTTGTTGGACATATCATACCTTTTGGTTTCAAGGGCATTAATATGCGTACTTTGATAATCAGTAACTGTAATTTACCGCCAATGGTGCAATCTAAGTGCTTCCCACTCTTCCTGGCTTCTTTCTTAGCCGCCACTCCCCTTCTCTTTCTCTCTCTCTATCTGCCATATCTCTTTCTGTCTGCGTTATTTACGATATCTCTCTCCCCCTCTCTCTATCATATCTCTTTCTCTCCGCCTTTGTGTACGTCTCTCTTTCTCTCTGCCCTATGTGTATGTGTGTGTGTCTCTCTCTCTCCCATATCTCTTTCTTTCTGCCCTATCTCTGTGTGCATCTCTCTCTCTTTCTATCCGTTGGTCACAATCTTTACTCTGTGTTTAATGTCTCACACTCACTTTATCTTTCTCTCCCCCCTTCGCTCCCCCCCCCCTTCCTCTCTCTCTCTCTCTCTCTCTCTTTCTCTACCTTTCCATCTCTCAAGTTAACATCTCTAGACTCTTTTTCTCGGACTATCGTAACTGTATTACTACATTCCTTCGTTAAACCAACTAACTTCAGAGCATATTATGTCAACAGAAGCAATAACAAAATGTGCGAGGCAATTTAATGATTTAATCATTTCCCATCAGATGCTGGGAAAATGCTACATTTTTTATTTCATTGTTTAATTCAACAGTATAGTAGTAAACTGCAAAAGTCAGGTGAAAGACAATTTACTCAAATTTACGGTGGAAACATACATATAGACACTCCTTTTCAACTGTCTTCATATAATTAAACATGCAGAAAATCATCTATCAATATAAAGCGCCCTCTCAGTTCGTGCCCAGACATTTATTTTCTTTATAATTCTATATAACAATTAAAGTCAAGGCGGTGGCCAGACAATCTGCTTCAGCAACAGTTGGTCCGGGGTTTATTGACTCTGAGATAGAGGGTTAGGATTACCTTATCAAGCTATTTTTCTCAGCTCACCCCCCTTGCCCCCCCCCCCAACACAAACCCCAAACATTACATTCTCTTTGTTTCAATCACAAATCTCATGAATTCCAAGTTTCACAAACTTGATGTCTTAAGAGTCATAAGAAAATATGTATGTTGTTGTATACACACGAGAAGGGCCTAACTAAAATCTTCAGAAAAACAAACATCCACTGATATAAAAATGGCTTGGTCAACATGAATAAGAAATCACAAATGCAAGACATGACTCAACTTTTCTAGACTTATTCTACATTAAGTAAATTGCAAATAAAGGAATGTTATTTTCTAACGGACATCAAAATAATAAATACAACAAATACACTGAATCATTATTTGCACTACCTACCATATGTGGCATACATACTAAATCACTTCTACAAAATAAGTCATGTAAATGACACAGATACTTTTATTTTGTAATAAAAATGTGACGCGTAAATTACATTATGACTTTCAAAATCATCTTCCACTTGGCTGGTCAGTAAAAGTTATGACACACGAAAATGCAAGATGCCATCATGAATTATCACATATGATTTTAGTAAGCATTTGTTTGAAACATTACAACAGAAATTTTGAAATCGTTAACACTGATTATCATTTTTGGTTGCATGATGCCACAATATACAAGAAAAAAAATGATCACAGAAATAGATTGCACAACCAACAGTGTTTTCAAGATATGGAAGCCTTCTGGAATAAATACTCTTAAAATACTGCCTGATAGAGAGTTGGAAAAATATGGTTTCTATTAATTTGGTGAATAATCTGAATACTTTTACGATACTGTTAAAAAGTGGAAGTTTTCAATCACCATCTAAAAAACTTTGACATTGAATGGGATCCTTTTTTTTAAATCATACTCTGCGGGCATAATCAAAATGCTTTCTTTATTTCCAAGCGAATATCTCATGGATCACACATCGATCTGGAGAGCCATATTCTATCAAAAGCTTGAAGTATTTTTTCTTTCTCCAAACCTGGGGGATTTTTAGTCACTTTACTAGCATTCAAAGTTATTTGGAAAACAACTAATGATCATAAATGCTGAACTATGATATGGAATAGGCCTTTGATTTTATTTTTCATATAAACTTCTGATACTCCTCCTGTATACCTATTTTCTCCATACATTTGGCAAGATAATGATCGTTATCACAATTGTTATAAAACCTCTATATAAACGCAAATATAATACAACACAAAAAAAAAACAATTCAACTAAAAGGAGATGGAAAACTAGAAATAAATTAATATATATGTCAATAGAAATCAACGAAATTGTATAAACATAAATAAAGTAAATACTCACAATGAATGTATGAAAAATATTTCAAAAGTCACACAATTTTCAAGATACAAAATATATGGCTCTACCTGAAGTCTAATGTGATATCATGGAACACATATTACTAATGTGATAAAAACATATACAACAAAATGATTTCTTATATTGTCACATTCCCAAATATTTATGTAGTTGATCATGAGGTTTATACTCTATAAGTATTAAAAAGAAACATAAATTATTGAGATTGCTGTATCACCACATTGCTTACCCTTACACTTTATTGACAGCTATAAGAATAATCTTCATCATCATTAACTTGTCACTTGAAATATAAGACCTTCCAAAGTGCCCTACAATCTCATTATGAAATTACAGAAAATACTTAATTATTATTTATTTCTCAGTTTGAAACCGAAGTAGAAATGACCAGTTATAAGACAAGAAAGTTACTATAATCTCAGTTCAGACGCAACAATAAATCCCCAAACAAATTTCATATATACTATCACAATCTCACAAAAAAACTACTAAATTTCTCAGATCAATTTTTAAAATCCTTTTATCTAACATTTCTTAAATCCTAAACTAAAATTCCATACAGAAAATACAATATTTGTATATCCTGAGTTGTGTGGCGGTATTTCAGAGTTCATCAAACTAGATATGAATGATTATTTCAACTGTAAAATAAAGTTTGCACATATTTGTCATACTTTTCGACACAGCAGTTAGTCATTTCGATTCTATCAATCGAAAACCAAAACAAGTTTGCCCATATTATTCAAAAAAATTGTGAAAATGTCTCCCTCTTTGTGACACTATTGTTTTGCTTTACCTCATTTATATCTTCATCTTCAAAAAAAAGTAGTTTACAATCTAAGCTCCAAAAAAATATCACAATCTTTTATTAAGAATGAATTGAAAATTTTATACAAAACTTTATGAAGAATGGGAAGATCAAAAATGATATTTCCTTCACAATTTCATCGAAATTTCTCCCTAAGAAGCAAGAACATTCATATTTCATCAAGCTGTTTGAATACAGGAGCTGTACACAGATATACATCCTTTACAAAAACACTTATTGTACAACCATCTTGTAAAACATCTGGACTTCTGGGTTAGACTACGATACAAACATACAAGACAAGCGATATCCACTTTGGCAACGTGGAATATCCTTTGTTCAGTTTCTATTCAATAAGGCCTCTTGGTATATAAAGTGATATTGTCTGCTTGGAGTCAGAAAGGCGTTAACTTAAATACAGAGTTAAGACCCTTCTGCCCCTGAACAGACAGAATGCAGTGTTTTTAGCTTTTTGGTATAAGTTTTATGATAGTAACAAACCAAGTTCCACTACCAAACCGACTCTAAATCGACCGATCAATGACAACATCTTGGCCTAGCTTCTGGGTAATGAAATTTCTGTTTGGTCTATTGTCAGTCTAAGCCCTGTTTCACAAAACTTGTTATCAGTAACAAAGGCTAAACTTCTATGACAAATTTGCTCTCAGCCAATCAAATGCCCTGATTTCAGTAGCTTATAACAGTCACTGTAACTTGTTACTGATAAATTGTTTTGTGAAACAGGGCTCTGGTGTTGGTCTCGTTGGTATATTTACACACAGAAAGAGGAATTCAAACGATCAATGCCATTCGGCTGTCAAAACACGATACAAGACAATTTCAAAAACGCTATCATTATTCTCTACTAGAATGAGATCTACAGATAGTTCTGTTACCAGGACTTTTCCTTAATCCTGCTACAAAAATCTATTGCCATCTTCAGCAGCAGCAGCAGCAGCAGGAAATATGTTTTTAAGTGACGATGGAGTTTCGAAAACTTGAACTTGAAATTTTTTCCACAAGCTGATTTTCTCAGTTGATTGGCTGGTGGGAAAAGATTAAAATTTGACGTTAACTTAATTCTTTAGTCGCTTTTATCCGCTGAAATAAACAACAGCATTGTATATATCCTGAAAATATTAAATAAATTATGAAGTTATATTTTCATCCATATAACTATGAATATATTTTTAAAATTATTTTATCATACAGATTTCCAGAACATACTTATTTTTCTTAAACAAAAAAATATATTGCAAATGTTATAAGACAAAGAACTACTGTAATCAAATGATTCAAATTCCACAATATATTACATGAAAGGAAGAAAATATGTTTTGAACAAAACTGTTTAAAACAGAATTTATCAAACCCATCGATATTGACTATTTCAAACTGACATTTTCATAGGCAAAACATCATCAAGTTAAGCCCAATTAATGTTATAAAACTTGCATCTTTTTTTTTTTAGCTATTTGTATAATTAAAATCTCAACATAATTTAAATTTTAAATCTCTGCATACTTTTGGGAATGACCAAATATTTATGCAAACTTTTACATCATAATGCCACATCATTATACAACAATGACTGTCCTATGTCAATAGATTCCTACATAGACGCACCACAATATAATTGTATATCTTTACCTGAATATCAATGTTATACACAAAAAGAATCTCAGTCTTTTACTAACTGAGTGACATTAATAAAATTTATCTCAAGAATAAAGTATCGATATAATTTTGTCTTTCAATCTTCCGAATTTTCATACAGGTGTATCCTTTATGTGCCTCAAATTGGCAAGATCTGAATTGTTAGTTGAGTAGTCTAGAAAGCTTGTGTTATACAAGTGCGGACTATGATTAGCAGCTAGCTGGAGTAGGGTCGGGGAGGGGCTGTTGGGTATGGATCGGGGGGTCCCAGGGGTGCTTGGTGCCTCCGAGGGGGTCTGGGAGGGCCCGTCGGGGGTGACAGCTAGGGGCGTGTCGGGGCTGCTGTACGAGGTGTTGTCCCACTCAAGTTCGGGCTGGCGTATGTGTTTCTCAATCTGCGGGTCCCATTCTAGTTCTTTAATGCTTATCTGTTTGGCGATGATGATGGAACAAAGGAATGATGGAGGGAAGGGATGATGCAGTGAAAGAAATGATGAGGGGAATGAATGATGGAGAGAAGGAATAATGGAGGGAAGGAATGATGGATTGAGGGAATGATGGATTGAAGGAATGGTGGGTAAGACGAATGATTGAATGAAAGAATGACAGAATGAAGGATCAACGGATGAACCAAAGTAAATGTACATAAATGCAAACGGATGAATTTGAAGGGGAGAGAAGGGAAAGAATAAATTATTAGTAAGTCAGTAGTCACTTGTTTTTCAATCACAATGCATATTCACATGCATAGATTTCAATCAAATCCTGACCAAAAAAAATAACTAATAGCACACTAACTTTCATCATCAATTTTCTATGCTGCATTTTAAAATCTGCAATCTGTTATATTGATACCAATCTGAAATACCAATGGATTAATCCCAATTTTCTGGGTAGTATTTCTTTGCAATCAAACAATATCCATGCATCATAAGTAAAAACGAGCTTGTCTGTAACATTTCTCTTTCTAATTTCTACTCTAGTTTGAATTATCTTTAGTTCTGCTGTGAGTTCTAATTGTGATGTAGTATCTACAAGTGCACAAATTCATTTGCAATTATTTCATAAGGCACTAAACATTTTTATATAGTTCCACATAATTAGTTCTGCTGTGATTTCTAATTGTGATGTAATATCTGCAAGTGCACAAATTCATTTGCAATTTTTTCATAAGGCACTAAACATTTTGATATAGTTCCAGCTTCAATGATTATTCAATAGAAGTGCTGATGGTTTCATTGAGCAAACCAACTCCCATAAACAATTTTAAAAGATTAAAAAGCTTCAAAATGTCAAGAAATTAAAAGAATAAAGAGTCAACTCATATCCTGAAATTCACATGCATTGGCAAAAGTTTAAGAATTAGTGTTCAGTGAAATAGACATACAATTTTGGCGAGCTTCAAATCTATGATAATATAAGTTTGCAAGACAAGACAGAGAACCTTTTTCCACATGTCACAGATTACTAAAGAATTCTAAATGTTGAGTTTATATAATGTAGGAAACACATATACATGTACTACATCTACAATGTATGCATTTAGAATAACTACACATATATATCTACATTTCTAATGATAACTGTAATTGTCCACCATATCTAAATTACACTTCCTAAGGCATAAGGAGTCTACATCCACGAATTTCTAAATGGCTGTTAAGAACTTCACAAATGATGGTATGCTAGTATATAAAGTGGTTGGTAAAATTTGAATCAGTTTTGATTAAAATGTATAATCAAGCTTTTTCAACCACCCTTCTGTCAAAACCACTGGTTATGTGAACATACAAACATTTAAACACAAATCTAGCACTTCTAAAGTGATAACGGATAAACTATTCTACAAGATGTGATAAATGTACATAAAATGAAAAAAGCCTTCCCACCCCCCCTCTTTTGAAGTTATTGTGGACAATTTTCAGAGGAGAGTGAGGGGAAATAGCTAGAATAACATCAGTTCTTATAGTTCTTGGCTGTAAAACGTATTGTACATTCAATTACAAATGTTGATTTCATTTTGCAATGCTAACTCTGAGCAATTAAAAAAAAAAGGAAATAGGCTGGTCTGATAATTTATAATGGAGTATAGGATGTAGTGTCTGCTCAGAACCTGAAGTTTATTAATGATTCTTATCTTTCTACTTCAAATTGATCCCCTTCTGGTTGTGGCAGCTAACAATACATAATTCTACACTAAGGGATCTATATGTAAGGGAAAAAGGTTCTATGTCATCTAAGATCATAACTTGCAAAACCATTAAGAAAAGTCAAAACATATCGCAAGCCAAATTTAAACTGGAAATCAAATGGATTAAAAAAATAAAGGAGGAGGAGGATGAAGGAGGAATGACCCCATGGTAGGGGTCAAGGGTTAAAGGTCAAGAAACAAAGACATGCCAACACATGGAATACCAGATGAAAGTTGTCTCTTACTCATCAATATACCTCAGCTGAGGGGGGTCGTTTGCCGGGAGAGGGGTTGCCTCCTTTTCCACTCCTCCCTGAGCTGCCACCTGCATTATTATTAAAACAATATATCACCATTCTGCCAAGGCCCTGTCTTATGTTCTTTATACCCAAACCCATATGTGTATAGAAATTGAATCATATATTGTCTATATACAGTGCAAAACTTTTATATTTCAATTTTCTAAATTTCCATCCCCAGTAAATAAGTGAAATCATGTTGATCGTTAGTGATACAATACAACATGACATATTTATTGATCTATTTTCTTATATTATGCACATTTTAGTCAAAAACATCTAAGCATTTTTGAAAGAAAACCATTATTGAAGTGATCTGAATGAAAGCGACTTGCAGATGTGTTAAATACCGGTACTGTTTGTTTTGGAGGGTTTTTCAAACAAATTGTAGCAGTAATTATCAACAAATATAATATTAGTCCATGTAAACATGAGAAAATTCATATGCCTCATAGCAAAATCATACAAACTAATATTGCAGATTTGAAATTAATGGTTTAACAGATGATGATAAGTAGATATGATAAGTAAATGTATATATCAATATATACATGTGTTGTACAGATCGAAATGTAAATCCAATTATGTGCTAATTCTAATTGTCTTCTTCACATAATTTACAACTAAACTGCTGATACGTCATGGTTCTGCAAGTAGGAACAATGATCTCCTCATGAAGCCAGATAAGATAATCATCACATTTCAAAACTGGTTACCACGGTTACTTACCCCTCCCCTCTTCCAGTAAGCCGTCCATTTCTTTAGGCTCTCCATCTTTAGCAGCTGCTGCTGCTGCTTGTTGGTTATTGCTGTTCTTTATACTAATCGCCGTGACGATGATGCAAACAATGAGGATGAGGAAGGCAACTACAAATACAGCTATGATAACTGGAGAGAGAAAGAGAGAGAGAGAGAGGAAATGAGAAGAAAAAATAAATAGATATTATTCAATAATAGCTATTTTCTTTTTCAGATACATTTATCTGTTGAGAGGTTTGTCTTGATTTTATATATTATTTTTAGTACTGGATTGTAATTTTGATAAACATACTCTGTGCCTATGTATTATTGTTAAATATCATTTCGTAAAACTGGGACCCTGTCCTCAAGCCATTTGCTTTTAAGGCTATCCCACCATTTATATATTGTGATTTTATTGCTGTATTGTGCACTAGTGTTGACATTGTTTTAAAATGTAAAATGAATTAATTGAATTGAATTGAAAGGGTTTGTAATAAACTTCTAGATAAATAGAGATGAATGAGAAATGATTTATAGTTCATGAGACATCTCCCACTAGGGGCATGCATTTTCGATTGATTATTTGACAATGTTTGGAAGTATCTATGTATACTATTACTGATATAATTCGTATGTATACTTCACAGAAAATAAACAGAACATTTATATCATTCGAAGGTGACCCGTTCAGCTTAAACCATCAAATTGACAGTTCTTTGTCTGAAAAATACTGATGACCTGTCAAAATTTACAACTGCAAAACTCCTTTTAAGATGAATAAATGATTTAGGTTAAAAGTGAAACTTAGAAAGACAAAAAAGGAAACAGACCAGGTACAAAGTTCTATGTATATGATATACTAATAAAAAGGAAAGCTTTATCTAAACTAGTACAATTGATGCCTACAATGAATGGAAAAAAGTAATATATATGTAGGTACCATAAAACAAGACTCTGCACAATATATGATGTGAACATTAATCTAAGGAAATAAACATGGGGGTTCAGTTACAAGTCTCAAACTTTTGGTTTAAAAAGTCCAGTGAATGAGTAACTAAAGAGATGATCAGTGCGAAAAATTAGTACTACATCATCATCATCATTCATACTTAAAGTTAGCTTTTACATTGTATAAAGATCGAGATCCAAGATAGAAGTACAGTTACAAGGGGTCACTGACAGGGGTCAACATATACTCACTACCCATGAGAAGGATATCCCGGGGTTTCTCTACTGGTCCTTCTGACTCGACCTCCTGACCTTTGGCCCTGGCCACGTTCCATGGAGGCATGGTCATCGCCTGTAGACCAATCAGATTCAAGAATACAGTTATAATTATTGACAGTAGTATACCATCAAAGAGTCATGATTATTTACTTTAGACCAATCAGGATAGAGAATGAAGGCATGGTCATTGGCTGTGATCCAATCAGGTAAGAAAACAGAGGCATGATTGATATCATGTACAAATCAAATGAAAGAACAAATTAAAGGGGTGATCAATGACAATAGATCCATCAAAGAATAATATAATTACAGTAATTCATTGAGTTTCAAGTTTGAAGTAAATATTGATACAAATTCACAAGGTTGGATTATCATCAGACACGAACAACAATACATTAGGACAATATACATACATTGATACAAAATACATACATTAGGTCAGAAAAACATAAGATATCAGATACATGGTTACAAATAAATCTAAGGTTATTTAAAGTACATTACAAAATGTTGTGAAGTAATGTCTCTCTTTCTATAAACATTTTTAATGAATAAATAATCAAGTGTACTGTAGTACACACAATGACAAAACACCCCCCCCCCAACCCCCATGGATACACATACATGTTAATTGTAAAAGTGAGTAATGTTCTCCTATGTATTGTTTATGTTCTATGCAGTATGAGTATCAATTATATAACACTGATGGACTTTATGTATGTTTAAACTATGTGTGTTTGCAATATGAAATAGAAATCAATATATCAAATCAAATCAAATCAAACAATGATCTCACCTTATTGAGCAATGGATTTGAAGGCATCTCCGTGGTCATGGTGCTGGTGGTGGTGACAGCTTTGAACGCTGCGCACTCGGCTCTCTTCATTCCTAACCCATTGATGTCTAGATCGAGAGGGGTCTTGTGGTTATAGTATAAGCCTGTTTACAATGAGAAAAAAAAAACATTTCATGAAACAATTGAATTAAATGTTTAACTGAGTACTATACAGTATCCAACACAATTGAGTACACCGCTTACAAAAGGTTAAAAATTCACATACATGAACCAATTCAAGTAATACTCAAATTTTTACTTTTCTTTTCTCTCTGCACATACATTAATAATAATAATAATAATAATAGTGGGTTCTTGTATAGCGCTCATGTCAGTCAGATTTGACCCTCCTGGCGCTCCCGATTATTACCCTGGCTTTAGCACGGCTGCCATACGGCGCTCTAGCATTTCAAGGAATAAATTCCTACCAGGTACCCATTTACTTCACCTGGGTGGAGTGTGGCAAATGTAGATCAATGTCTTAAGTAATAAGTAAAAAGCACAATATAAAAAACTGGCATTTTGGAAAGACTACAAAATGACGGTCAAACATTCTATAATATAGAGCTTGTAAAACATTATTGTTCTTCATCATGACATCATAACATTGTTTTATATGGTATCTTTAAAGCCATAGAAAAGGATACAGCATTAAAAGACGGATTTGAGTTTTAGGGTGACAAATGCATAGAATAAATAGATGCATCACTTTAAGCACTGTTCTATGGAGAGCAGGATTCACAAAATTGAAGGATTAAGCTTACCCCAAGGTTAAGTAAATATCATTGCTTGTGTCATAAAATCTTGAGACATTGAATTCATCTCCATTTCTGACATTTCACTTACTTGAGATGCACCCCTCATATCCACCAGAACTGAACATACTCATGTTGTTTTCTACCCCTCCTACCAAGATGGCTGCCCTGCCCTGGAACGGGCGTGGTGCTGACAAGAGGGTGAGGTAATCCTCCCCTTGGTTATCGACCTTCGGTCAGAACATAAAGATAAGTAAAGAGGTTATGAAACTGAAGGAATGTCTTATTCGGCTTGAAATGACGTACAATTATTGCACAAACCTTGTACTGTTCTGGTAATTCTTTAAGACAAAAAGTGTAATGTTTACCATTAGCCCATTACTACAGCCTGGAAAACCAGAAAGTATAGTCCTGTTATCATAACAAGGAATGATAATAACATGTTATGATAACAATAATAATAATAATAATAAAAATAATAACAATATCAACAACAACCATCAATGCCTTGCCAAAAAAAAAGGTAAGTGTTATGCTGGGATTAATACAACTAACCCTTGGATTGATAGTCAAGTGAATGACAGCTCCACACGTAGTTTAATCTCTTATGCATGCATAACAAGCCAAGTAAATAACATAACTGCATAATATGCAATTATACCCCCCCCCCTTTCATAACAAAGGAAATAATGAATTTGATTTTTGAATTCATTTTACATAAAGTGTATGTCTCCCTCTTTGTTAGTCTAAGAATAATCTTGTTAATAAGACCTCACTTACGTATCATTGCATTGGATATGATTGTAATGATCAATAAATGAAGGTGAATTCATGAGCACAAACTTACATCAACCAAGATCCTCCTTCCAAATCTCTTCACAATGACTCCATGACGGTATCCATCATTGTATGGTCCAGTTTTCTCGACCTCAACTAGAAGAAGAAATAAAAGAAAATAAAGGTACCTTAAATAACAAGTTACTATTTTGTCTAATTTTATCAATGAATGAACTTTCCAAATAGTTTTTTTTCTCAGATAACCTATCATAACTGCAATTCATTCATTTTTCCTATACATTCAAAATTCCTATTAACAGTTTGCATGCATTACTTGAGTTTGTCAAGTTCAATTGCATGTTCCCAAAACATATTTTACACACGTTACATTCATATCCATCATGAAAACAGCCTATGTACCCCAATACACATACTGTAAACCTTGAACATCATACATGTAAATATTGAAGGCAAATAAGCAGAATGTAAATGTTAATGAAGCATCTGCATTACTGACTGATAAAAGGTTAATACTCTCCAGCATCTTCTTACCCTTTCTCTTGTTTCAAATGAAAAACAGAAGTCAAAAGAAATATACAATATATATTTGATACATATGCAACCAAATGAGAAAGATATGCAACCAAATGTAGAGTTATCGATAATCACCTAATTCTGCCCCAAAGCTGAAGACAAATTTGAGGTGTCCTCCCTGCAAGCTGACACTGATGTAATTCTGTTCGGCGCTTTCAGCAAAATTGTTCCTAACATAGAAGATGGTCCCATCTGGAGAGGTTGTACTGAATCCAAACTGGAGATCATCCGTCTCCAAGACGTCCGCTTGCTGGTCAGGAGTAGCAATCAGGGGGTACAGGAGGGCAGTGGTATCTTTGAAGGTCGCACCAACATCTGAAATAGAAAAAAAATGAAATTATACACTGGGTAATTTTTGCTGAATTCCTATCATATGTAAAGTAATCAACATTTAATTACACTTTTTATCTCAAACAGATTAGTTTGATATCTGTTAAGCAAGAGACAGAAGAATCTAACAAAATGTATGTGCGTTTTGTTGTCATAAATGGATTTGTAATTTAAAATCTTTGTCACCTCTGGCTGCTGATGAACAAGTAAGACTCTTTTATCCATGAACATATGCATCTTCTTACTTTTAGTGCAAGTCTAACCAATGTATATAAGTTACAGGTAGTTGTACAATGGTATTCAAATATAAGTCAATTTCTCCATGCAAGTGACTCCATTTACACAGGGATGGTTCAAATGTTCTTTCCATCAATCCATGCACTCTTACCCACTTAACTCACTTTCTCGCTCACTCACTCACTTACTCATCCATCCATCAATTGATAATTTTCTTACCTTGAGGGCAAGTCCTTCCATTGTATGAGGTAGCATTATAATTGCATTCAAACAAACCTACATCTCCTTGCATGAGCATCCATTTTTAATTAGAAGGTTGACAAGTGGGCTCCGTATCTATCCTTCTTTTCCTTTTTTCCTTCCCTCCCTCCTTTCCCAATTCACTCATGCTAATTATCAATCTATCAATGACTTTGCTTACCTTCAGTACAAGTCTGTACATTTAATGAGGTAGTAGTACAATTACATTCAAACGAATCCCATATCTCCATGCAAGAAACTCCATTTGCACAGGGGTTGAGGGAGAATGCAACAATCTTTCATTCTCTCTTCCTCCTTCCTCACTCCTTCTCTCACTCATTCAACCCATCAATCAGTCATTTTATTACCTTCACTGCAAGTCTTTCCAGTGTATGAGGTAGTCATACAACAGCATTGGAATGAATCAACATCTCCACACAATAGCCTCCATTCATATAGGGGTTGCTGAGAATTACAGTTATCTTTCCTTCCCTCCCTCCTTCATCCATCCATTCAATCCATCAACATATCATTCTCTTACCTTCAGTGCAAGTCTCTCCAGTAAAGGAGGTAGGTATACAACAGCATTGGGATGAATCAACATTTCTACACAAGAGCCTCCATTCATACAGGGTTTAATATCTCCAGGTTTCTGAGAATATAGTTATCTTTCCATTCCTCCCTCATCCCTCCATTTATACATTCAATCCATCAACATATCATCACTTACCTTCAGTACACGTCTTGCCGGTGTATGAGGTAGTTGTACAATTGCATTCAAAAGAGTCCCATTTCTCAGAGCATGAGCCTCCATTCATGCAGGGGTTGTTTGGAAGACAGTTATCTGTACACGTTGTTGAAATACCTGAAGAAGAAAAAAAACACATTTATTTAATTGATAGTTCCTGAAATGAAATGTACATTAGTTAGGTATGAGGGTATAATACCACATTCTTTGGCAAACAATACATAACATCTGTAAATGTCATAATCCAAGTAGGAATTTGATAATCAATACAAGTACATTTTGTTGAGGGTAACATAAGGACAAAGCTCAATTTCTCAACATTTAAATAAGCTTCACAAACTAAAAAGGTTTCGATTATGATCAAATTGCCTCTTGCTGCACAAGTTCCCATGAAAGATTATATCTTCGAGCCTGTATTTCCAAAACTTTACAAATCATAATGATTATTATCTGGAGTAATGAAATAATGCAAACAATTCGATACCAAATGAAATATTTGTTATACTTTTAAATCAAATTTAATTGATTCGCTTTATTGCGGTAAAGGAACATGCAGCTGGAAAGCTGATATTGCTTAATTTACAAGTCAATGTACAACTAAATGAACAATCAAAATATGAATGACTAAAAACGTACAAACATAAATCATGCATAATGAAACAAAATAAAACTCTCAAATATGACATCAAAATCTAAATATATATATTGAAAACATTAAAAACTTCTGTGTCATCAAAGGTTACAAAGGAGAGAAAGAGAGAGAAGGAACTAGAAAGAGGAAGAAAAGGAAGAAGAAGAAAGAAAATTTGAAAATTGATCTTACCCTCCTCATTCTGAGCCTTCTCCTGCAGGTTGAACCCTTCTCCGTTGATGACAAGCCCCCTGAAGCAGCCCTGCAGGGTGGGCACAGTTGTGGTGCCCTCTGGGACTCCACCGACGTAGATCTTAACAAAGGATTCTGAAGGCCCACTTAATGGCAGCAGCGGTCTGACGGTAGCTGGAAATGAAAGGATTAATATATTTTTATATGTTATTTAAGTATCCTATATAATTTCTCTTATACTTTACTTATGCATCACAAGGAATTTCTACCCCAGTGTTTTACTTATGTATTCATATATGTATGTATAGTTTTACACCGCCTTATACCATTTTTATCATCTCGCAACAACACCTTGACATTGAATTTGCTTGTAACCTGAGCCCTTTACTACCCAGACATTTTAATAACATCACCTATGTATAAATTTCTACACTAAAAACATTCATAAATCTCATAACTTTATTAATAACAATTTATATATATAAAGTCTCAACAACATCTAAATATCTTCAATGGTATTGTGATGTTCTCCACCATTATCACCATCATCATCTCCATCATTCATGTCACTTTCAAAAAATCGAAACTCATATTAGCATCGCCACAGAGAGAAACATGCCCTACATTTTAAAATATAATCATCATTTTTGACTTTTTTTGTCATTACCATAACTGTCACCTACAGAGTCAGAGGTCACCACCTCTCCACCACAATCAGAACCATTAACTTTCATACAGACAGTGGCAATACTAATTGACTACAGATAACAGTTTTAAAAATTAGGCTTCCAGGAGAAATTTCCTTGGAAAGAAATTTTTGGCTTACACCCAGTAAATATAGATCGCGTGCTTGATGTTGTAATTATACACAAGTCAGAAAAAATATTTTAACCAGCGGGATTTGAACCTGCCATCTACTGCTTGCCGGGCAGCAACTCTACAACCAGGCCCTCACCGGTCCATGGCACAGTCACAATGAACTGAAAACAAATTCCTCAACTCTCCCAATTCTTTTTGACTTATTAATATTCATTAGTCCGCCATTAGAAAATATATATTTAAGCTGTTGTCCTAATGGCTTTTTTGGACTTTTTTTACTAACTTCTTTTAAATTACAAGATCGAGCATGCGATCTTTATTTACAAGCCAAAAAATTCTCCTGTTAACAGTGTCAGAAGGAATCTTACCTGGTACACCTGTGAAGGGTGTTCCATCATTCTCTGTCAAGAGGGTTGCATTTCCATCCATGGAGGATGAAAATTGCTCATCGATGACCAGTTTGATTGACTTTTCATCTCGTAGAACAGAAACATCGATCCATGAACCATCATTTAGAGCAGAGTCTGTATAGAATCAGAAGGTAGATAAAAATCATATTTTCTCAAAATTATCATTGAATAACCAAAAAAAAAGTTCTCTCTAATTCCTCATACATAATATTACAAAAGGACAGCTGCAAGTAGAAAACAAAATCACACACAGTTCAAGATATTTCTAATTTCACTTAAATACAAAATGTAAACAAATTTGATTTAACTACATTTATGATAAAGGAGGTCTATCACGTAAAATTACCAGTGTACATAGGAAGTAAGAATAGTCCCAGGATCTCTGTATTATCATATCTATCTATCTTAATTACTCCAAAAAGTGTTTCAAGGGAAAAACTATTTGGTAATGACTATGACTAATGACTAAGTATATGTGAACAATCATTTACAGTATCTTAGTAGATAAGCAGCGATTTTAATGGTGCATCAAGTTCATAGAGAGCTTAAATGAATTACAAATCTTCTATAAGCCCTTACCATTCATTCTAGACACAATCTGCACCACCTCTTTGCCCTTGTTGAATTTCATCACCAGTGAGTCTCCTCCCTCAATGTCCAGCTGGACAAAGTTTCCGACCTGGTCATGGGCGTAGAACAAGAGGGCATCAGTCTGGAAGGTACGGAACCCAAGGTGGAAATCGGAGGTCAGGACAGCGCTGTCCTTGGGGTCAAGGTTCACAAAGGCAGAGTCCATCTGGAAGGTGAGGGTGTCCATCCTCTTGTCTATGTGAAATTAATATTCATAAAAAGAATTAAATATACATAAAAAGATTTGAATAATCATAAAAAGAATTGAATATTCATAAAAAAGGATTAACAAATTAAAGTACATGTATAAAGACACAATATCATCTTCTTTAAAGCCCCACTGCACTACTTATATCTACTTGTGCCTATTATATAGCAAACAATACCTAATCGGTTATCGTTGGTCCCCCATGATCCCCTTTTTCTTATGTTAATCGATAGCTGATTTGATGAGATAACCACCTGTCAGTGACCTTGCAGGGACGTCTAATCCCTCCTGGGGGTGTTTCATAAAGCTGTTTGTAAAGTTACGCATGACTTTAAGAACGACTTGTGTATGAAGTGCCAGATAGGATGCCCAAAGTTTTTTCTGATGTTTCCAATAACCTCAATTAAATTATGGCAAGAAATATACTTTGCATGAAAAATGTTTCTTATAATAACATTGTTAATCTACATCTGCACAGTTCAAATTTAGCTGATGCAGTTAAAAAAAGATGGAGCATTCCATTTTACAAATGGCTTAAATATGAAAAGACAAATGGAATGCTCCATCATTTTTAACTGCATCAGCTAAAGTCATGCGTAACTTTACGAACAGCTTAATGAAACACCCCCTAGCCAAACTAGTGCAGATGGGATTTAAGGTACCAACTGAATGACCTAATCTTAATATCAACTTTTTACAGTACAAATTTTCTTCCCCAGGTTTCATTAAAAGACTACAACTTGTAACAGTACTTCTAGGTTTACAATAAAGTAGCTGAAGAAAAGAAATTGGTCAACCTTGTGTTTATGAACAATATGCATTACATAGATGAAAGTCTCTGATTGCCTTCAAAATCACTGTAACTATCATAAAGCATAACAAAATTACAGAGTTACTGTTTGAGCTTACAGACGTTTAATCAATCTTACCAAAATATCCGATAATAACCAGAACAAAAATTCAATCAACACCTAGAAGTCGTAGTTCTGGAAAGTGTTTCACAAAGACTAAGATCAACGTTTAGTTGAACTTAACTATGTCAGGCCGTTTATGCCACAGTTTCCTCTCACCGTCGTGATCTTTAGATGATATTTTTTCCTTCAATAATGAATTATCAAAATAAATTCTGTAGATTTCTGATTATGATTTGTACATCCCTCGAGAGACCAATGCCAGTATATGGTGAGATCAAACAGTGGCATCATGAGCAGTCTGCCATATTTAAGTCCAACTTAAATTTAATCATTGTCTTTGTGAAACACTCCCCTGGGTATATGGTCAACTTACCAGTTGCACAGGTCTGTCCAAGCAATGACGGATGAGTACATTTACACATGAATGAACCCCATTCATCCAGGCACTCTCCTCCATTCTGGCATGGTTGTTTATCACATGCACTGCTGCAGCCAGGCTTCATGTACTCGTTCCTATTAAAGACAACAAAAGGGATAAGAAATTTGGGAGGTTTTTCTCTCTTTTCTCTCTCTATTCGTCTCTCACATTAGTGTGTACTAAGACAGCTTCCCCCATGATATGGGTGTACTGCCAATAGAGTTGTTTTTATTTCTGCTTCTTTTACACTTTATACATAATTCTTTTTTCTTTATTTATTCAGTGAAGTTCTTCTACTCTCTAATGTCTAATGTCAGCATTCCCATAAAAAATGTAATTATTGTTCCTTTTCCTTCTACATGTACTTATGCAAAAGTTTTTTTTCAGATAAACGACACACCGCTGGATTGATATTGCTATGGGCATTCACATGTAAGAGCACGTATCTCTGAGAGAAATTGGTAATAATTCCATTTCATTGTGATATTCAAACAAGATCGCATTTCAATCATGATTTATACATTTTGAGTATTCTCAAAATGATTCTTCAGCTTACACGTCCAAAAAAGCAGTCAAGGCCCCTTGGCCCAGGGGTGGCAAGAAGAGACACAAGAAAAGGAAGAAGAGCTATGGAATCTACATCTACATAGTCTTCAAGTTGTCCAAATTCTGGTACATGGTCAGTACACCCGCAGAGACACACTACTCGTAAATCAAGCTCAACATCTCATAAGCATAGGTACACTTGCAACATAAAGGGACAGTTGAGTTCTTGTTTAAGACCGCAAATGCCTTCAAAGTGCATGGTTATTTCTCTTTTTCTTATTTATGACATTTCTAGTGCCCTTTTAGGACCTAAAATTGTTATAAATGTAATTCTAGACCCCGAAATGTGTGAAATTTAGATCAAATCCACTTTTAAAAAATATGGTGAGCGTTAATGTTAATAATTTAATAATGATAACAATACACAGGCCAGCTGGTTGTGGTATTATAACCAACACAAAAAAGCCAACAAATCAACACATTTATAATGAAAGCTTGAAGTGCACTTACGTAAACTCATTGTAGTAATCGTAGATGAATTGATATTTGCCGTTGATGAGCACTCCTGCGAGACAGCCACTCATCCCATGGAAACCTGATGGAAGACTAAAGCAAAAGTACAGAAGCCAATAATAAATGCACTCATTAAAACCTATATTCCATACAACAGCGTACCATTACTAATACATTGACAAGCTGAATTCATGGTGATTACAGTAACAGTGGTCATGAAATTATGGAAATTTAATGGTGGAAATATATGTATAACATCAATGCATGTTTGCTACATAAAAGATAACATCAATTCATAGCATTAAAACATGTCAAAACATAACTATATTGGTATTCAAGTATTAAATCAAAAGCAATTTTTGCTGTTTTTGGAGCATCATAACAACTTTATCAAAGAGATACACCTATCCTTCCAGAGTTTGATTTTATACCTAAAGTTTGATACACCATATAGAACTGATACTGCTTCATTCATTGCATAATAAATCCACAGCCATAGAAAATTCCATAAAAGGTGACCAATCAGCTTAAAAAACACATTTTACTGCCAGATACTACAGTGTGTATATAGGAAATCAATTCAAAGACATTTCACCTGCATTGAATGGGGGGAGGCGAGTATGAGTACGAAGAAAAACATTTAAAAACTCTAGCACAGAGTCAATGCAGGACTACTACCGGTACTCCATTATTCAATTCTACACTTACACTCCACTGCCGCCGAGATGCATCTGTCCATTGAATGGGCCCATCTTCTGACCGACCGGGAGAGTGAGAGAGTAGCGGTCAAAGTCAATGGTCACATGGATCTCGTGGGTGGTCTTCTGAAGGGTCATTGTATGCCATTGACCATCGGTCAGCATCCTCTCGGTGGTGATGGTGTGTGTCTGGATGTCATGGTTCATGTGGAGCTCCATCTTAAGGGTGTTTGCTACAAAAAGAAAAGAATAGAAACTTTTGAGTAGACACTCCTTGGGGGCGTTTCACAAAGACTACGATTGACTTTAAGTGGGACTTAACTATGGCAGGCCGTTCATGCCACTAGTTCCTCTAACCATTCCTGGCATTGGTTTCTCAAGGGACGTACAAAATCATGGTCACAAATCTACATAGCTTTCAATTTTTGATAGTTCATTATTAAAAGAAAACATATTATCTAAAAATCATAATTGATTGACCAATGGTGGGAGCAAATAGTGGCATGAATGGCCTGCTATAGTTAAGTCCAACTTAAAGTCGATCTTAATCTTTGTGAAACACTCCCCTGTACTACAGATTTGAGATTGCCGCCAATCAAATCTCTTGAATTTGTGATCATCACAAAGAACATTGATTTTTTTTTTTTTTTACTTTCTAAAGTTTTTAAAAAGACACATGGCTACAGTCACTTTTGCGCAAAGCAAACATGAAAGGTACAGGGTATACTCTACCCTCTACTAAGCAAAAAGGCCAGTTGGGCTCTGAATAGAGAAAAGCAATGCTACCAGTCCAACAATGTTGTTATTCACATTACTATTGGCAAATTAAGATTAGCTACTGTTCCCTCAATATGACATTGCCTATAGAGTGGTGAAGTGTGACATCATCAAAAATTTATTTTTAGAATTTCACAATTTTTTTCTTCATTTTCTGAAAGAGCATCAAATATAAAGTCCAAATGTCGAAAACCAATTGAATATGTTAAGTATTGGCTGAGATATGACAATCTGAATGAAAAGATTGCCTATGGGAACTCAGTGTTATATGTTCTGGCTCCTAACCATTAGGAGCCAGAGCATATAACACTGAGTTCCTATGGGAAATACTCTTCTAAAAATAGATTTTTATGATGTCACAGCTTCGGTACCCTTATAGGAATCAGGAAGAACAAACTAAATATCTTCTACAATCCTATATATGAAGGAAAGGTAAGTAAGGCCTTTAAAGCCACACTGCACTACTTATAGCCACTTGCTCCCTCTATATAACATACAATGCATAATCGGTGACCACTGGTCCCCATTGATCTTCTTGTTCTCATGTTAATTGAGAGCTGATTTGATGAGATAACCACATGTCCAGTAACCATGCAGGGAGGTCAAATCCCTCCTGGCCAAACTAGTGCAGTGGGGCTTTAACACAAAACAACCTTTGTGAAAGTTGTCTACTTACGTCCAGTGATAGATGCCATGAGGAAGTTGTGTGTCCTCCACGTCGCCCTCTGGTGGAAGAGTACAGAGTTGAGGTCGTGGGTGCGGAAGCTGAAGGAGAACATTCCGGAGTGCCACCCCTCCAAGGGCAGAAACTGCTCTCGGTTCAATAGAGAGACGGTGTATGGATGGGTGTAGCCCACTACAGGGAGAAAAGTAAAAACAGAAGAAAAAAATTGTTATCACAGAATGTTAGGATTAGATGACTGAAAGCTTCCAATCACTACATGATAGGATCAAACCTGCTCCAGTGACCACCTGTCTACAAAGACCACCTGTCTACAAAGGCCACATTTGTTGTTTCCCTTGAAAATGGTTTCTCTTGAATCATGTTCTAAAGGAACCTGTCTACAAAGGCCATTTTTTTGTGTTTCCCTTGGGTGGTCGCAATAGACAGGTTTGACTGTAGCTATAGAGGTGGACAGGATGAGGGGACAGGAGTAAAGAGGAAAATCTGGTATGCCATCCCTTAATGGGAAAAAAATAAACAGAACAATGAAGCAACTGGTTTACAATGTGTAGCACAGTCCAGGGGGGCATTTCACAAAGCCTTTTTTCAATGACAAATGATAAAAATCAATGGCAAATCTGCTTATAACCAATCAGAAGCAAGGATTTCAGTAGCTTATAAAAAAAAACTGTCATTTATCACTGATGACAAGTTTTGTGACGCACCCCCCTGGAACATCCTGTTTAATCCAATCTGAGAATCTAGTTGCCTAATCAGAGGTGCTGACGAGACATCAATCATGCTATGCTCTACTGTGGGTAATGAATAACTTGTATCTCTTAACTTCATGGTCTAACAATTACTTCCAAAACTGTACTTCTAATTTTTTTCTAGTATGAACAGACCCTCAATGTACCATTACTTTTAACATTTGTAGTTCCACTGAACTCACATGTTTGCTCACATCGGTGTGGGCAGAGGGTCAGTGTTTATAACTTGTATCTCCTAACTTGATGGTATCGCAACTACAACCAACTTTTAAATCCTGATTGTTATCTAATATGAACACAACCCCAATGTACAATTGCTTCAGCATTTGAAGTTCCACTGAACTTACATGTTTGTTTACATCGGAGTTGACCAAGGGTCAGTGTTTATTACTTGTATCTCCTAACTTGATGGTATATTTAACTATAACCAATGTTTAAATCATGATTGTCATCTAATATGAACGAACCCCCAATACACCATTACTTTACTACTAAACTTACATGTCTTTTCACATCGGAGTGGTCCGATGGTCAGTGTTCCCTTGGTGAAATCCTCTCCAGTATGCGTGTCCGGTTTCAAATTCAGCTTGGTGATCGGTAGATAGAACATGTTTGTGATGTTACCACTATCTCTCATCCACCTGAAAGAGAGCAACAAAGGATTTTAGTGTATTGTTAAAAGTAGTAATGGAAGTGGTAGTGGTAGTGGTAGTGGTAGTGGTAGTGGTAATGGTAGTAGCAGTAGTAGTAGTAGTAGTAGTAGTAGTAGTCACTATATACCTCACTTAAAGAATCCAGCCATCTGATTGGTCGAAATTGCATTCATAAACTTTAACTATTCCTGTTAAATTGCCTGGTAAACTTCCAAACCCATGTAATAGTTTTTTTAAATAGTTCTAAAATCCCAGTAACCATGGTTACTCATAGGTATACATGTTAAAAACATGTTTTGAGCGATCGAGGATACCGTACGTGTGCGAAGAATTGGTCGGTATTTTCATACACGACAAGACAATTCCAAACAAGACAAAAATGGCTAAAGAAACTCTCCCAAGATTTCAACTTATCAAATGCAAGACTCACTGCATATGACAGCAA
>BEXV01000770.1:65754-81300 GCA_003118195.1 Hemicentrotus pulcherrimus | reverse complement strand
AGAAGTAGAAGTAGTAGTAGTAGTAGTAGTAGTAGTAGTAGTAGTAGTATAGTATTAGTAGTAGCAGTATCAGAGGTAGTAGTAGTAATTTAGCAGTAGTAGGATTAGTAGTAATCGAAATACATGTAGTAGGAGTAGTAATGATGATAATAATAATTATAATGGCAATATTGATAATAACGATAATAATGATAATAATTATTATTATGATAATATAAAGAAAAGTAAGAACATAAAAATGGGACAAAAATGGGACAACATGTAAAATAGAAAAAGATTGAAAAGTAAATTTTGAACAGATGAGTTCCAGGCCTAGGCTATTAACCCGTTGACTACTGAATTGTATAGGTCCCATAGGCTTAACACAGGGACCACCAGGTTCCCATAAGCAAAGGGTTAAAGAAATCTGCACCTAAAATAGTGTAAATGAATTGTGGCAACTGATCCCATATACACGTTATCATGTCAAGCATGTGCCCAAGAAACTTGTGAGTAGAACTATGGCCTTTAATTTGCAGAAGATATGACAATAATCTTGATCTTACATTGATCGTCCCTTATCGCAGTCCCCTATGAAAGGCATGGCATTTCTTCTGACTTGCTTGCCCGAAACAGTGGTTATGATGGTGCCGCTGCCAAGCCTGGTAAGAGGAAAGAAGCAGAACAAAAGCAATTATGACACCAGTTGATCCATATACAGTCAAACCTGCTTTGACGATCACCTGTATAAAAAGACCACCTGTCTACAAAGACCAATTTGTTGTTTCCCTTGAAAACGATTTCTCATTGAAACATGTAGCAACCTGTACTTAAAGTCCACCTGCCTATAAAGACCACTTCACTTGTTTTCCTTGAGCAGTCTTTATAGACAGGTTTCACTGTAGCAACAAACAAAAAAAGAGAAAACCTAGACCTCAGCCTAGCTTCCTTTGTACAGCTCAACCAGCTCAAACCCAGTTTTATAATTTCACTAAATAACCAGTGAGTTGAAATGACTCCAAAATGTCTCTAACTTACTTCAGGGGGGCTTCGAAGCAATGGTAGTCAAAATGTTGAGAGCAGCCCGTGGACCTTCCGACTAGGAACAAGAGCATGGCATTGGTCATGAACTGGTACTCTAGGTCAAACTCGACGTGAGGGAGTTCAGCGTGACGGACCAGCGTCTCGGGCTGCAGATTGTGAGGGATCACAAAAGCTGTGGTTCCGAGACTGGTAAGACAGAGAGAAAAAATGAAAATGTGGGAGAGATCTGTCATGGAAAATACAACCATATCTCTTACAATTACATGCACCTGTACATGTATCAGTCATATTTGATGTAAAGGAATTCAGAGGGATCGCAATGGCTGCGTGTTTTTGACTGCTTCGTAAATAAGACTCAACCTTAACAAAAGTTTTCACGGAATAATAAACCACTGTGTCTCGATCAGTGTAGTCGATAAGGTAACATTTTGTGAGTCAAAAGATTTGTGTTTCAGGTCCAAGCCACGGGTCTGACATGTACGTCTTTTACCAGCAAGAATTTGTGAGGTGCGATATGGCTCAGTGGTAGAGCAGTGGACCCGGGAGGTCCCAGGTTTGAAAGCAATTTGATGCACTACTAGTGCCCTTTGGGTAAGGCATTAGTCCCTCGGATAGGACTTAAAGCTGTGGGTGCCCTCGGGGGTGTTTCACAAAGATCCTGTAAGCTGAACTTATCTCTAAGATGGACTTAACAATTATGGAAAGCCATTAGCATCCTTGAAATTATTTTGTAAAAGTTATTTTAAAAAGCCTAAAATGTTGATTCAAAACAATCATATTTTCTATTATCATGGGAGATTCATGTCTTGATATGGAATTTATAAAAAGTCTAAAATACTTGAATTTTTGTTTTTGAATATATTTCAAAATAAGGCTACAAATGGCTCTCCATAATATTTAAGTCCAACTTAGAGTTAAGTTCGACTTTGAATCTTTGTGAAACACCCCCCTGAACGCTTACTTGCAAGGACAAGGACAGGGATGCTTCCTTAAGCAGTCAGGTAAAACAAACAAACCGAGCAAACCGAGCAACTATTACCTGAAATCACAGTTGATGTAAAACGGTTCAAATGGTCCAGCACCGTCGATATCAATGAGCTTAGCTCCTGATGTAGTGTCGCCTGAATAGAAATACTCTGCACAGGAACTCTTGTAGGTGTCTAAGAACGAAAGAAAAAATTACACAGGTTATATATTAAAGGAAATTTTACACTGAGCATGACAACGTGTTTGATGTTTCAATATCAAAGTTCATTGATTAAGCAAAACCATTCTGAAACTATAATCTGAAGCGGTAATCGTTAACATTTGTGTGGATTTTCAATGTGAAGACTTTTTTTTGGGGGGGGGGGATTATTACTATGATGCAAATGCAAGTATCATGAATACTGTGAGAGAAACGATTCTTATAAACTTGTTTATTCTAATTAATAATACAAATCTCAAGGAGGAAAAATGCTTAAATACAATACTTATACCAAAAGACATGACAGATACAATACATGATTTAAAATGATGAGTTAACAAATTTTGATATGTTCCACACCAGGTTTGATTAGTAGTAAAAATGTCTTCAATTAAGTGGTTACTTATATTAATGGGTAGTTTATGGTGATTAAGTATGTGGCTTATATTCATTTATGTTAGATTATATTGAATTTTTGGAGCAACTTTGTATGTTTAACAACTTAGATGACACAGTATAGCTAAGTATGTAGAGATAAGCTCCATCAAAACTTTTCACAGCATTCTGGATTATTTAAATAATTTAATTCACCTTTAGGCTATGAAATTGAAACGTGACAAGGGTTCAAATAAACAAAAGGATTAAATATCAAGAACATGTTTTCTTTGTAGAGAGAAGAGCAAAAGGCAATAATACACAAACATAAAAGAAGGATAAAAAGAGAAATATTGAATAAAAAACTGAACAAAATGTTAATAATAGGCCTACATTAGTATTGAAAAAGTAAGTAACACTTACTTTTCCCTTTTTTAAAGAATATCAACAATTTGCTTGAAGATTTCCAGCCTTTTTTTTATTACTACAACTACATTTTATGATTGTTCACACACAACAAAGAAAAAATTCATAATAATTTTAAAGAAATTTAATGTTATCTATTATTTGCACGTTATACATGTACTTTCTTATTACATATATTTGCATACCTCACAAATAACTCTGCATGTATTTGCATATTCAAAGCAAAATTATGAGAAGAAATTTGAATGCTGATAAAAGCAAGAAGAGAGATCAAGGCAACATAATTTCACAACAAATGTTAGACATTTAGAGAGAAGAAACAAAGTGAACATGGTAGTAAAGCAACTACTGAAAAATGTTAAGTTTTCTGAATATTTTGCTCATCTTTACAAGAGATTTTATTTGGAATTTGTAATTTGCATTTAAATTTTGTCTACAGGCAGTATACATTTGTATAAGTCTATATGTATTCAATAAATTATTGGCATAGAGAGTGCAATTTGTTTTCATTGTTGCTTGTTTGCTTGTTTGCTTGGTTCAAAAATAATTATGACCAAAAAAAGGAATTATTAGAAAATAATGAAAAATAAGTGGAAAAGAGAATGTTAGAAGAGTTTGCCTCATTTGAAGCAATAAAACTCACTGATGTTATAATCAATCTTACCTCATGGAAAGTCCTTAAACTATAAGTTGGATAAACATGATCAAAATTGGCAATGATTTAAAAATAGTGATGCTTATGAGAAAAATCATAATCACTGCACCAAGTTGTAGATGATTGAAGCAAAATCTTATAAAAACAACAATCAGGTTGATTTTATAACGTTAAGTACATTATATTTTCTAAGAATACATCAAGAAATTTAATTCTACAAATATGTTTTGAAGTTTATACACTCACCTAAATAAAAACAAAATGATATGTGATGAATCAATGAAGAATATAACAAATATCTTTATATTATTTACATGTTAGCTGAAACCCATTGAGATCAGCTTGATCTGATTTAAAACCTGCTGGTGCACATATTAAAAATAAATTTTCTTGGAACGATGATCTGCCCAATTTAACAATTAAGGAAATATATTTCAGATAGAACTCCTAGAAGTCATTTCATAATGGCTTTCATACACCTGTCGACACCCTATTGCACAATGTAAACTACCTATATAAAAACAAATAAACAGAGTACTTTAAAGCCCCACTGTACTACTTGTAGCTATTTGCTCCCTCTATATAAAAAAAAATGCCTAATCGGTGACCAGTGGTCCCCCATGATTTACTTTTTCTTAAGTTAATTGAGAGCTTAGTTGATGAGATAGCCACCTGTCAGTGACCTCCCTGGGTGGTCTAATCCCTTCTAGCCAAACTAGTACAGACGGCCTTCAAGAAAACACTTACAAAATTGGCAACGAACGCCGGTGAACTTGGGGTCTGTGCAGAGGCACACTGGTCTCCCATCCTGCTCCACACAGGTCCCTCCATTGGCACACTCCACCTCGCCGGCCACGCAGGGGTTCCCAGGGAGGGGGCACCCGTCCAGGGTCACCCCCCTCATGACCAGGGTCCCGTAGACCTCGGTCGGGACGAGCATCTCCTCCTGCATGTAGATGTTCTGCATGCATCCCTCGAATCCTGGTTGGGAGAGATAGAGAGCGAGAGAGGTAGAGAGGGAGGAGAGAACAAAAGAGGATGGGAATTGGGGTGAGGGATTGGATTAAGAACATAACAGAAGCCATTGGGTCAGGGGTTAGGGTGGAAGGGTCATTCACGGGTCAGGGGTTAAGGTTGAAGGGTCATTCGCAGGATGGAGGATGGAAGAAGAGTTGAGATGCAGGATTAATAAAGATGTAGAATTATAAACAAGCAAAGATTAGACAATGAGACAGGGATAAAAGAATGAAGCACATAGAAGAATAGCAAATGTGTCAAAATTAAAAAATTTACAAGACAAAAGGAATCAGAAATAGAAATATAGAGTTTAAAAAGCAAGAGAAACAGTTTTTGGAGAAAAATATTATCCATACAAAATGAACAGGGACAGAAAAATAAAGAGCAAGACAGAAATATATAAACACACACACATACAAATGCATAGTCCGAATAAAAGATAGAGAAGAAGAGTGAAAGAGACATGGATCTTATAAAGCATGTTTAGCACAAGACAAAGCACAAATAACAGAAATTAGTAATGGCTTGTAAGTGATGGAAATGAAGAGGGATGAAATTAATTTGTACTGACAGCAGGAAATATGATAGAAATCAAATAAAATGAAATCATTGAAGAAAAAAAAAAGCAACAAAATAAAGCAATAGCTATTCACTGAAAATGTAAATCTATGACAAACGATTTAAATTAATGCATCTTTCTTTAAAATGAAATAAAATTGCAAGCTTTGAAGACAAAACAGATCTTCTTTTAAAAGAAAAAAAATATTCTAATACAGCTCTTAGCAGGCAGGATCGTACTTAGAACTGTTTTATAGTTGCAGATTGTTTGTATGGAGCATACCATGGTAAGCTCATCAGATAAAGATAACATATTGACATTATTTCTACATATACATATGCTCCAGATACGTAGACAAATATTTCACTGTGCATTTGGCCAAATACCTTCTCTTAAAATGTTAGTCTCCACTTTTTCTCCTTTACCAGTACTAAACTTTTTTTTTAAAGCCCAGAAAGAGAATTCATATCTAGCTTTTCATCCTAACTAACTGAAATTGAAATATTTCATACCAGATCCTATTATTGCAAGTGTTAATATAACAAAATGTATTAAATTCAATATAAGAGCGTTAGTTTTTGGGACAGCGCATTAAAGAAAACAAAATGGCTAAAATGAAATGATTGGGTGAAAGGAATAGAAAAGTGGAAAGGCATGTGTTAAAATATGCATAGATGAGTGAAATAACAAGATATGTTATAAAGGTAAGAATTATAGAGTGACAAAAGTCTTGAAATACAATGGAGATCAATTATTTGCACAATATGTAAGTCGGCTGTTATTTCTGCACATATTGGTCAAATTATCCATTTTTTTCTGTTTACAAGAAAATAGAAAATTCAATATTAATTCTCAATGTATCCAAATTCTTAAAAAGAAACTTTAGTTTCATTTTCTGGAAAAATCGGAACATACATGTACATGTCTATTTCAGTAACTGATATTATCATATCGATTGCAATCTCCACTGTAATTTAGAAATGATAAATCTGAAGGAAAAACAAGAACACATTCATTCTAGAGTGATAACATAGAGTAAGGAAGGACGTGATTTATGAAGTGCAATTGAGAAAGGGGTACGTTGTACGAAAGTGATAAGCTGGAGAATATGAATGGTTGTGACTTGTGAAAATGAAGCTAACATTTAGAAGAATGACTGACCTAAAGCTACAGCAGTTATAGAGGGAAATATAGGAAAGGGAAAAGAACTTGTAACTTTGCCCCCCTCCCCTCCCCTCACCCAAATATGATTCTTTATATTAAGCTCGAGATGCAGAGAAACAGGTGTCAGAATTTTTTCAGTAAAAAAGCTTTGATAAGGGTTAGACTTTGAAGAACCAGTTGAGAAAATGCATAGAATAAGATAGAAGAAAACATTCTCAATGGATACAAAGTTTGGTTCAAATATGACATAATTTCCCCTTGTTCCCTTTCTTCTGTAGATTTATATTTGTGTCACAAATCAATGTCTACAATAATTCAGACAAAATACTACTGTAAAGAACATCACACATACAGTATAATTGAGAGTGTTTGGAATGTGATTACAATATCGATATAATTAGTGCATTAAATACCACATACTAATATTGTGAAATAAGCTTTAAGAGACCAGCTTGAATTGATCAGTCAATTTCATAATAATGGAAGGTGACATGTGTGCATTGGGAAATAATTTGGCAAAATTTACCAGCAAAACCAATTGCTTCCTTTTCTTTGTCATGTTGTAAAGGGAAACACTATCTGAAATTGTAGCTTCTCTCTTCTTAAAACAGGATTTGAGAAGGTGAAACGTGCCTGATGGCCTAAAAATGATCTGGAGAATTTACAACCAAATTCAGATGACTTGCTTCCTCTTCTTTGCTCTTTTGATGTTTAATGGAAATGATATCTCAAATTAAATCTTTTCTTCAAGATGTGCCGTTCTTTTTTTTTTTTTACAACCCTCAATATCTTCTAAAGTAAGTCCATCCCAAACAATTTGTAGACTCACCCTTGCCGTTCCAACCTCCTAGGTAGACTGTTCCGCGCGGTGTGAGAGTCTCGGTGAACATGAACGACGCAGACTCCCCATCCAGCTCCAACACTGCTTTGCTGCGATTAACAAGTAGATTTAATTTCATTGTATAATTCATTTTATAACCACCATCAAGATTTGATGAATAATATCAGCATTTGCTTCATTTCACTTATTCCACAATGATCAGTTTGTTTACAAAGATTCTGCATTATCATTATATTGTGGCCCGACTGCGATTAACAAGTAGATTTCATATCATTTCATGATTACAACCATCACGATTTGATGAGTATTGGCATCTGCTTCAATACACTTATTCCACAATGATAAATTTGGGTGAAGAGTTTGTGTATTATCAATATATTTTGGTCGGATGGTAGTAGGATTACCCCTCTCTCAACATTTTTTTTTGAAATAGCAATATCCATCAACAACTACAAAACATTTTAACATAGCTGTAAGTTTATACAGCTAAACAAAAGGTTTTGAACTGATGTCACTAATATAACAACTCATCTATGCAGAAGAAACCACTTGAAATCAACTTGATTCTGTTTTAAAGATGATTTTGATAAAGTGTTTGTATATCGTGTAACAAAATTTCAAAATTCAGCTCAATTTGTGTGCTTTCATAACCATTTTTTTAAAGTAAATATGTACTTTACCAGAAATGTGTACTTTAGAATTTGTTTGATAAATTAATTATTTAGAAGAATTAGTCCTTACCTCTTTGCCATGGTAAGATTGACTTCATGCCATAAGCCATCGTGTAACCTTGCTCCAAGGGATGTGGAGTAATCCAGGCTGAGAGCAATGTGAGGATCGGTCGCTAGCTTCACCATCAGAACACCGTCCTCAAGATCCAACTGTACAAGAGAGAGAAATTCAGTGTCAGCTTTAATACATAGCACAATGATAAACTAATCCAGGTCCCTGTCTTACAAAGAGTTAGGATCGATCCAAATCAATTGCAATTTGTCCTCCAATCAATCACAAGTTTTGCAGTCGCCTAACTCTTATGTACATAGTTGCGATTGATATCAGCTCTTTGTAATACACGGCCCAGGGCTGAGAGAAGAAAGTTGTAATGCTAAACTGGTTTGTCCAAGATTGGATGTCACTGAATACATGGTGACTTAAAATTAAAAACAAGAATTGCATACTGGAAATTTAAGAGGTTGCAAGTTGACAGAGGGAAGGGGAAGGCAGCGCCTCAAATATTCGCAAAGCCTGAACAAATGGGCAACAAAAAATTAAAACAGCAATACCAGCTTTGTAAGAATAGCATATAATATTCAGAAATTGAGGGCTTTGACCGTCGATGTCTGTTACAGATCTGGCACTTGATGCTGATGATGATGACATATCTTCAAACTAGAACATACATTTGATTTCCAAATTACTTCTCTTGATGAAAACAATGTGTGATGCCCAGATTTGGGGATTTTATAACCAGATAGAAGTATTATTAGGAAAAACAAAATGAGCCCTGTGCATGTAGCTACATTCAAGAACATTTCATCTCTTTTGGTATCCACTTTTCAAATCCTCATCTTTTTCCACTTATTCCTTATTTTGCTACTCTTAAAAATCTGCATAAAGTAAAGAGCATGCACGCTTACTGTTAGTCTTCCTTGGTGTGTGTCATTCATATATACATGAGCTGTCATGATCAGAGCTGAGGCGTTAGCTGTCCTGAATGCAAACCTGCCGTAAAGAAACAAATAAATGAATACAATGACCAATAAACAAACTGCAATTTACACTTTGCAATCTCATCTATGTCTTGTCTCATCTATGACTTGTCTCTCCAAGTAGGAGAAAATATCAAAACTTTCATTTGACAGTATATCAAATTTGTTTAGACATTTTATTTCTCAATGATATTCTGTCCTTATGGTGCTTTTGTCTTGTTGTGGTGGGACACCTTGCGTGCCTTGATGAGTCCCTGGACTATCTTGGCGGGAGCCTAGTCCTCCTTGAACGTTCAACCAAGCAAATATTTTTCATGTTATTGAGAAATAAGATATCTACGGTAAACTAGATGTATTAGATGTATTACATGGCTATAGCAAGGACATACATAAACATGTACAGTGTATATCAGCAAAAATAAATGTTTATGTGAGTAATAAAAAAAATTAACAATACCATTACAACCAAAATTGCCAAACCCTTGCTAATTGAAGGAAAAATGGTATGGTGAACTCCAGCAATCAAATCTTCTATTGCTTACAAAACGATTAAATGCAACCTGTTCAACTACACTCAGTCCGAAGGTAGTTTGATATTGAAAGATGTGAGTATGAAAGCAGCTTAAGGATTAGAAATAGCCTTACACTACCATCAATAAGCTTTTAAAAATACTAACTAAACCTACCTTAGGCTCAAGTCAGATGTATGCCACCCCTCCAAATGAATGTAGGATTCTGGGGTCGGGAAGGTCACCGGAACGATGTCGATGTCGCGGCACTCAAAGGACGGGGCTCCGCCCATGAAGAAGACCCTGGTGGAGGACTGGGCGTGGAGGGCGCTGGTCACATCAAAACGATTGATGTAGACCTCCTTCAGGCATCCCACAACGTTGGTGCTTACAGGGAGACCTTACATGAAAAATCGATGAGTTTTGAATAATAGTAATAATAATAATAAAAGTGTAAACTTATAAAGCCCACACACCATCAAGGGACGCTCATGGTGCTAGCTCACCAACATTTATCTTCAATACAAGTAAAGTAAACAATTTTGTAATATTCATTTATATCACACACTTCAATCATTTCACCCATTTCAAAATGAAGTTTTTAATGTGAGAAAATCAAATTGACGTATAGCTGTCTTCTTCACAAAACTTTAAGACAGAATATTCATAAGATGTTGAGGCTTTATTAAAATGGACTTTAGAAATACATACTGGTACTGCATGTATATGTAAATGATCTCAACAGTTCAAGATATTAATTTTGTCCCCTCAAAGCTTCATATCATCAAATTGACTGAAGATGTTCCTTTTCACAAGTTAAGGCTATGACCATCATCAGAAGTTTTCATAACTTGGACTAAGATTCACATACTTGAAATATACAGACAAGTGACACTTTGGAATTATAAAGCAATGGCTATTTTTGGATAGAAATACTAGCATATGGTGTGTTGGTTTAGTCAGTAGAGCGTCCGCCTCACAACCGGGAGGTCGTGGGTTCAAACCCCGGCCGCGTCATACCAAAAGACATTATAAGACGCGAGTTACTGCTACCTTGTTTGGCGTTCAACAAAAAGGGATAGAGCAACGTCGATCTGGCGCTGCTCAGTGGCTGCCGGGCTCATGATCAATTGGGCAAAAAGAATTTCCATTTACGGTTTAACTTAATAAAATAAGATTATTATTATTATCAAGAGTAGTAGTTGATCGGTTGTCACACGAAGAGAGCAAACGAGAGTTGCAACCGATCAACTACTACTCTTACTATCTACCAAGATGATCAACCTCTTCCGCATTATTATTATTATTAGATAGTTTGTAAGATTATGTGATCTGGGAAGCTCGAGGTATAACTAACAATTGTAGAAGTAAATGGACCCAATAAAGCCGCACAATGCATCAAATATCAAGCAATATAATACTTTCTGATGTTTATGTACTTGAAAAGATAAAATACATAAATCAACTAGTTTAAACTTGCTCCATTACAAGCTTCACATCTTATCTAAATTAACCCTCTTTAGCCACCAATTGGGTCAAAGGTCACACATATGCAAATGAGCTCACCTGGATATCCATCCAGACCCTCTCCACCTCCAATGTGACTGACAGGGTCAAAGGTGAAAGCAGTGTTGGTTCCTGTGATGGTGTGGTTCATGGTGGAGTTGTCAAAGGTCACAGTGACAACCCTCTCTTTCTGGGCAACCGAGACGGAATGCCAGCTGATGGGTTAAGTGGTGGGGAAAATGAAAGAGAGGTGTTAACTAGATCTCTGAATTTTCAGATAAAGTGTATCTATTCCAAAATATTTGTTTCATGTAAGCACTTCCAGGAGACAAACATGATTTTATGTACAGCTGATCAAGGAAACTTAATTGGTAAGAGAGCTTTTAGTTTATACAAGGATGACACACACATGTAAGTATGGTTTTTATGGCTCATCATATGATAAACTACAAGAACTTAGTTTTGAGAGTGATGAGAATTTGATGGTGAATTTGATTGTTTTCATGAAGTATACATGTTTCATTAAGTATATCAACACGACTTGGACCATGTAAACCTCATTCCTTCCTGTTTGCTAAATTCAAATGTTCCTTCCTTATTGCTAAATTCAAATTTTCCTTCCTTTTTGCTAAATTCAAATGTTCCTTCCTTTTTTGCTAAATTCAAATGTTCCTTCTTTTTTGCTCAATTTCAATTTCACCACTTGCTAAACACAAGACATGGTAAAATATTCTATTTTTCCGCACGTCATCAGATAGTTAGGCACATAATTTGATAGTTATATACGCCAATCATCCATGCAGTTGAGGCAATTCAAAATACAGTTTACCCTAGCGAAGTATGTCCTATTGGCCAATTCATATATTTATATATTACATGTACATGTACAATGCAACATAAAGAATGTATTTGCATGTTTTACTGTTTCAATATGTATAAATTCTGTGATTTTCTTCTCTTTTTTTTTTGCACTAAAAGGTAGAAGTGAATCAATTACATGTGATATGTATCTTTAACAAAAATAAAAGTGGCAAGTGAAGGCTTGGCAGGAGCAGATAAGGGGGGCCCTAAAAGCAGGTCCCTCTTTCCACCCTAATTGTTAAAACCCAAATAGGTCAAGAAGATAGAGACTATAAAAAGTCAGGTTCAAAAAAATTGTAATTGAATTAACCAAATCATTTGTCACTAAACATTCTTGGTAATTAGAAATAAATGACAAAATTCCACTAAATGTATTCCTTTTCATTTCAATGTTCCTTTTTTCATGCAACAAAGGCAAATATATGAATTATTTTTACAATACAAATACCAATAAAAGAATTCTTCTCTTGACACAAACGCTACAAGTAGATCAATGCATTCTTTTCAGGATGTCGGGATCGAGATACACCGTCGACCAGACTGAATAATTTGAAACGGAAATCATTCTCCCTTCACAGCCAGGAATGAGAGCTGCATGAGGAGTCTGGAATATTCCTCATTTAAACCATGATTATAATGACACTAATCCTCCCACATCCTGTGTACGGCGTATGCTACTTCTCCTCAATGAATTATGCATTGGTTACGGGAGAGATTGAGGAAATTGTTTTGAAATGCATCTCTAGCTCATGTGCACCCATTAATTTTGAAAAGAAAATAATATTCTGTGTACATGAATTATGTTACAAACTCCATGATATGCAATACAAGCATGTTTCCTATGTTCTATTATTATGCAGTTTAAATGTTTGTACCCAATTTAAAAGTATTTCAAAATAACTACTTAACATGCATAACTTTCAATCGCCAGGATAATCGTTTCTTGCTCTTCTTCTTCCTCTTCTTTGTCTTCTTCGTTATTCCTCTTTTACACCTTCTTTGCTCCTTCTTTTCTTTCTTCTCCTTCTTCTTCTTCTTCTTCTTCTTCTTTATCTTTTTCTTTTTCTTCTTCTTCTTCTTCTTCTTCTTCTTCTTCTTCTTCTTCTTCTTCTTCTTCTTCTTCTTCTTCTTCTTCTTCTTCTTCTCCTTCTTCTTCTTCTTCATCATCTTCTTCTTCCTATTCTTCATCTTAAGCTATGCAGCCTATCACAAAGACAAAGTTGAAGGTGTTCAAGAGGTTCAAGGCTGTTGTATAATAACTGACACATAATCATTGTGTCCACACCTGCATCGTTGCAAGAAATCAGCATCATAACACCCTGCCAGGCTTGTAAGAAAACTCTTTTTCTAAAGGCTTTTGGACTGTAACTTACACATTATCATTGACGACACCCAGTTCCAAGAACTCCAAGATGTCCTGTGTGCTGTACTTGATATTAACAGAGAGCTTGCCACCCTGGATGAACACAGCTAGGTAGGTCTGGGTCGGTAGAGCTCCCACTGCATAGTACAAGACTGCTGATTCGTGGGTTGGATTGATCTGTGTGGATAGGTGGATGAAAGAATCATTGTGATTGGTAGATAATCATCAATCTGTGTGGAGTACATCTATTGTTCCCATGGTAACTCAATCAACTAATATTCTTTTTTTCAGAAATAAATCTCACAAATCATTGTTATTCTCTGGCCACATATATATGAAATGATGAGATGAATGTGTACAATTGTCTTGGTTGCTCTCAAATACCGTGATGGAAACTGGGATATATATTTATCAGATGTTTTAATTATCTTCTTCCCACTAACAAAGCATTATGTCACTCTGAATTAGCTAGCTCATCAGTATCAATGTCAATTACAGACATCATTCCTTAGTAAAAATTTTGGCACAGGTCATTCAAGTACATTTAAATCAAAATAACACCTGAGAATGAATCCAGTATCATGTCTTATATTTATGGAATTTAAATCAATTTGAATTTGGATTTCAAATAGGCATGAACTGGAAAAAAAAAGCTTTGTACAAACAGAGCTCCAATGAAATCTGTGTTAAGGCCATGTTAAATTGCACCAAAGTACTATGCCAAAAGCAACTCAATACAACACTCATCAGAGAGATTTGTTTTAAATTTTCCTTAGGTTGTGCTTGTATATGCATGTTGGCCAGACTAAAATACCAAAAATTGATACATTTTAACCTATTGTCTACTGACTGCTCTCATTCTTATAGGCTTTTATACAGGAGCCATTGTGTTTGTGTAAGCAGTAGGTTAACTGCACATTGGCTCTTTATTAGTTAAACTTATTACATAAAACTTCTAAAAGATATGTCTGTATTCATCAGGCTATGTTAGAGGGTAGAATTTGTCAAATAAGACCTTCTTTGAGTATCAAAACTACATCTACTAGTACATGTTGATTTCACTTTCATAACTTATACAAAATATTAGAAGACAACTCCACACAGATTTAAAGTTTAATCCTTAAATCATACTGTAAACTCATATTTAGCCTCATGGTTTAAAAGCAAAATCATTTCATCACACGTAAACCTGCTCTAAGCCTCTTGGTTTACAGAGCAAAGGAAACGTCACTGACCTTAAATTTCATACTGACGAGGTCTTGAGCGCTGTACGTTTCTTGGTTTCCCAGATAGAGTGTGTAGGTGAGATACTGGAAGCCTCCTAGTGTCACTGGGGTAGCACCTGATAAAAAAGAGAGACAAGAAAGCAAACTGATTATTCTCTGGTAATCTGGCATTATTCATTTTCTGTTGAAAGTATTAAACATCAACATAATGATCACAAGATTAAGAATGTGTCTGGGAGTAAATAATCAAGTACAGAACTTTAGCAGAAGTAGATCATCACCTGCAATATATGGGGAACATTGAAGATACAACAGTTGTAAAATAGCACCCATTATGTGATTGAGAAGCCATCACAACAATCCAAATTCAAAAACAATTATTTTCTTCATCTCTACTGTCTCCAAAGGTATTAATATACACCAAATATGAGTCAATATTGGATATATAACATGTCGGTTGAGTGTAGCTGTCAAGCAGAATATGAAAGTAACTGGGTAGCACCTGATATCAAGAGAAAAGAGATAAACCACTTGTAATCCTAAATCCTTTTACTCTCTTTGAGAAATATTCAACATCCCACCATAATGACTACTGAAATCAACATTCAATTCATTTTTCCATTTGTTTTTTCTGTGTTTTCTTTTCTCCATCAAGAATAGAAAATACTATATGACTTTTTGATATTGTTAATGATGACAGGAAGAACTAATTTTTCAGTGGTCATATCAAGGAATTTTCCATTTTTGATGAAAGGAATGGATAATAAATGTCAAATGCCGTACTGGACACAATGGAACAGCCCTTTTTAGTTTTTAGGGGTTTATATCAATAATCACTTCTTCCTAAGCTCTGCTTTGAATTCATTAATGAGTTATCTCTCCTGTGCACAACTATGAGTACAGGCAACTTAGTCCCTCTTGGAAGTGTTTGTAATTAGCTTTATAAATTAGCTTTATAAATTAGCTTCTCTACACATCTGTACGAGTACTAGAGAACTATGTCCCACATGGCACATCACATCCACAGTACTGCCTGCAATCAACATCTCTCCTTGGTTATAATGTTAACAAGACTCCAGCATGGCCCATACAGCAGGGGTGTATCAAGCTAGTTGCCCCCCCCCCC
>BEXV01000770.1:46281-57136 GCA_003118195.1 Hemicentrotus pulcherrimus | reverse complement strand
CCCCCCCCCCCCCTCCTCTTTCCTGGAATGCCCCTGTTTAGTTGGGGAACATATCTCACTGATGGGAGAATATCATGAATAAACACAGAATTGAAAGATTTGACTAAACATGCAAAGGTGCTGATATAATGGGTTCTTTTTTTTCTTCTTCTTTTTTTGTACGCATGCCAAAATCAAGCTATGACTGTTTATTCATCAGGACTATGGTTTGAACATGAATGATGTATTCCATTTTGTTAGTTTTGCAGCTACGAACAGCTACATGTTGCACTCTATGTGCAGCATGTTCATTAGTCATACACACACATTGTGGAAATTGAGCTCCTTTTTGTCTACTTAAGGCACCCGTTGCTTCTATAATGACAGGTGTGCTAAAAAAAGTAATCATCAGTCTGCTTTCTAGATAAGTGTCAGAATCACTCAAATATTTAGTATGTCAGGATGATACAAGCTCAAATGCAAGTGGTGACTTGCTTAAAGGTACAGGCATACTCTAGCTAGAAATAAGGATTTGCAATAGTGATAATAATAATAACAATTACAATAATGATAATAATGGCAACAATAATATTGACAATAATGATGTCAATAATGATAATGATCATAATGATGATGATTGTGATAATGATGATGATGATGGTGATGATGATGATGAGGATGGTGATGATGGTGATGATGATGATGATGAAGATGGTGATGATAATGAAGATGTGATGATGAAGATGATGATGCTGAAGATGATGATGATTATACTAACAATATTGATAAAAATAATAATAATGACGATAATAATAACAACAATAGTTTCTTATACAAAGTTTGTGTCTGTCAGACTTGATACTTACTATTTAGATCATTTTTTTTCAGTAAAAATTTGTTCAATGCCAAAGGCACCACTTTGGAAAATCTCTGTCCAAAATTTTAGAAATCTATTACATCACAAACAAGGCAAATTACACAGCTATCATGTCATCTGCTGAGAGGTAGACAGGTACAAACTCTTTTTTATAAATATGGTGTAATGCCTTCTTTCTTCTCAACAGCTGATATCCTTACTTTGCAATGGTGTACGCTTGACAACTTGAACTATTCAAGCTCATATCCCAAATTCAGAAATTTGAATTACACTTTGATGTGTGCATGAAATGGAAAATCCATTCGATACATTTCCTAAACTAAATGATTCAATACATGTATCCCTTGAATACATGGCCTGAAAAGAGTTATAGCTTATGAATCCATATGGGATATGAGTTATTATTTGTTAAGGTGACCTGTATTACCCAGATGAGAGATAAATTATATTCCTCCTGTGACCAGTTATGAAATTGTAATAATGTTCCTGGTCATCAAAAAAATGGCAGATGAAGTCTAGTTTAAGAGTTTTATTAGCTTATGAAGATGTGAACTTATTATATGTTTGAGCTAAATTGGATGGATGGAAATGTGATAGCATGAATTGATGAGTTGATCGGTTAGTTGACTGAATGATTGATTGGTTAGTTGACTGAATGATTGATTGATTGACTGATTGGTTGATTGATTGATTGATTGATTGATTGATTGATTAATTGACTGATTGAATGATTGACCGATTGAATAAATAATTGATTGATTGCTTGATTGAACATATTATTTATTCATTCATTGGTATAGTGAATGAATAAATGATTAAGTGATTTACTACCTGACTGATTGCTAGGCAAGTGAGTGATAATTTTATTGAAGAATCTGAATGACTGACTGATTGATAGACGAATTGATATTGATTGTCTAATTGATTTAGAGGATCATTGATATTAATTTTAACACATAAACAAAGTTAGATACAAACTGAAATGGAAGCCTTAAAATATTTGAGTGACACATGGGTACATGGCTAAGTTAAAAACAAATTTCAAATGCCAGTGCACTGCAAAACTATACACAGATACAACATATGGGCCTACACAGTTTTTCACCTGGACGATATGCTATCACACAAGTGTCAATATTTGGGACTACATCATTCCATCAGCTCCATGCATCTATAGATACATGCTGATTACAGGAGCAAAAGGTGCATTTTACATTAGCCTGAACAAACTCAATGTTGGACTTGTCTGATTAACACTTGGATCATGAGAAAGACAGAGTTTGAAGCTCCCATTTCCATTAGACCCAGTGGAACAATATCTGCTTCCTTGAGAAATCAGTTGAAAATTGACAGTTCTTCATAGTGCCGGCTAGTGCCTCTTCACCAGCAAATCAGTCTACTAATCGGCAAAATAAATTTCTACTTTGCAAAGAAGCCCTATGGTTAACTATGTTAATTGTCATAATTTAAGTTAAGTTATGCTGAACTAACACTTCACATGATGATTGTGCCGATCAAATGTATCTTTGAATTTTAACTTGTCCTGATTTTGATTTGTTAGGAGAAATCAACATTATTTCACTTAAATAAAAGATAACATTGTTTTTGTAGAATACTGTCGCAAACTAGTTGCGGACTAGTGGGCAAATCACCTGACTGCAGATCACAAGATACGGAGTTGAAGTCCCGCCGCGGCACTGATGTCCTTAGCCAAGACGTTAATCTACATTTGCCACTCTCCACCGAGGTGTAAATGGGGACCTGATATACTTGAGTGCTAGTTACTTGGCAACTCGGCTACGACCAGGGTAATACAATGTGTAAAGCGCTATGAGCATCAGAAGGATACCGGCACTATATGAATAACCATATTTTTAAGAATATAAGTTAATCTGTTGTCACACTATAGCGTGTGAAAACAGATTAACTTATATTCTTGTTGTACTACCACAATGATCAACCTCTTCTGCACTATTAACCATATTATTTATTATTATATTAATATATAATAAATTTATTTATTATACATTTCCCCGGATCAGAATTTTAGTGGGCTATTTTAAAAAATCAGGCTAGTGAAAACAGGCACTAATGTGCTGGTTCCCAAGGTGTGTCAAGTTTCCCTGGGTTAACATGATCAGCAGGTGGCCTCAGGAACACCTTGCAATCACATTATCATGATAAGTCAAATGACAGCATGTTCGTCCGTGTTATTCAGTTTTCTCTGAAATAGTGCACATACCCTCCAAGAATCTAGGGGCATAACCAGGATTGTGTACAGGTGAGGGGGGGGGGGAGTGGTGCAAATTTTGAGAAAAAAATTACTGACAGAAAAAGAATATGATTATCACTCTATTGATCAGGTCCTTGTGAGGGATATAACAAATGGAAAGGGGGAAACAAAGAGATAATTAGGTTTTCTTATAAAACAGATATATAAAGTGTGCAACTTGGTTCAACAGGGGTAACAGGCCCCAGTTGGGCCCCTGCCCCCCCCCCCACAAAAAAAAACATCCTGTCACTCTTCAATACAACAATGTGTGAAGTTCTATATTCAATTCTACTATAAATGTGGAAATATATAGGGTGACATGTCCATCAACCATTCATGATTTTATCATGTTTTTTCATATACTTAACATATTTATTAGCAATGGAGGGCTTTTATATATATCTGCATCAATGTTTCATGATAACATGCATGATACATGTATACCCTCTATTCTGAGTCAGAAGGGCACTAACCATTTGCCTACTGGAACCGGATGGTCCATGTATAAAGCCTATGAGAATGAGAGAATTCAGAAGTCAACGGGTTAACTATGTGTCCTAGCATATTAACACCCTTCTGGCTCCAAACAGATGATACGAATAAGTGAAATAAATATCTATCTGATTCCTCTCTAAAATCAAACTTTTTTAATCTCCAAGCACCTTAAAGGGATCGTTTACCAATAGTAAATCTGAAATACACGACCCAACGTGTTATCAGTGTCTGTGATATGGTGATATATTGAAGCCCTAAAAAAATCGTGTTTCAAAATGATCAAGAAGTGCCTGAAAAAGGTACAAATCTTTGAGTGACCGGTTTTACCATACTCGTTTTCCCCATTAGACTGTAGTGTTATGAAAACCGTCAGGTGAACGGTTTTCAAAATGTGTAATTCCAATCATAAATATCTTGATAATCAGACAGGCTATCGGCTTGTAAAAGTCATGGGGTTCCTGATTGACCTAAAGGTTTATAATTATCATTTCATCATGAGCTAAATCCAGAATTTTGTTTCAGAATCTGAGACAAAGTTACTGGATCCCTTTAATAATACTATCACTACCTGCTCAATCTACCATTGCGTTACAAGTTCCATGAAGAAAAAAAGGAAAATGTACATTTCAGATGGAGATATATATACATCTTGTGTGAGTAAAGGTACAACCTAGCCACTCTCTAGATAACTATCTGCAAGATGTAAAGATTGATTTCCAAATGTCGCTGATTCCCTGGTGGAAGTGGAATCAATATTAGTCAGCTTGAACAAATACATATGTCTGGGTTTGCAGAAGTATTAAATTAAGGAGATAAATTGTTACTGAAAGGTACTATTGAAACCTTATACTGTGTTATTGTTTCAAAGTCCTCACAGTATACACCAATACTTAAACACTACACGGTCGTTGTTTCCCAATCGCTGAACTCAACTTTCTTTTACTGAAAAGTCTGTAGCTGCCATTTATACTGAAGGCACTTTATCACTCAGGTGACTGCAAGAGAACGTTTTAACTCCTCCTCATAAGCGAGGGATAAATATTTACGGATGCTGGCAGAAAACGACCTAGTCCGACCAATTTTATGCAGCCGGCTTGGCGAAATCGCAGGGTAGAGAACAACATGCCACGGGCTGTTCCATCCATTTGAAGCAAAGTTAGATGAGAAGGTTTGTTAAAGGTTTGGATGGAAATGATGGAGGTGAATTGTTTTTATTCGAAAACCCACTCTCTGATGTTTTCTTTCTTTCTATTTTTTCATTTCTTTCATTTAACCAGGGCTCTTTCCCTGCACCCCCCCCCCCCCTCTTAAGCATGACAATTCTCTTCCAGATATATCCATCTTTCTATCTATATATCCTTTATCTTTCTTCTCTTTCTCTCTATCTATATATCCTTTATCTTTCTTCTCTCTTTCTCTTTTCTTCTTTCTCCCAATAACACTCCCTTTCTCTAAATTCATTTGTAATACTATTAGTGTCACAAGTGTTTCTCTATTGCACAATTTAAATCTGTCCCTTGATTGCTCTTTCCCCCTCTCTCTCTCTCCCTCTCTCCAATAAAAACCTGATTAAAGGTTATTCTCCATTGAAAATAAAAAAGAGAAATCTTCGATACATTTTCATCCTTTTATCTCTTTCGTCTCTTGTAAAAACACAAAGTCTCTTTACACGAATGAGAGCACAGTATTCATGACTGTCAGCACTTTTATAACATCATCATAATCATTCCACATTAATCTTAATCCTTTCATTTTTCTTACTACATATCACTTATCAACTAAAACTAGATATCATGCTAGCTCCTTTAAAACGCTTATTCCCCGCAGTGCTATTCACGCTCGGTGTCTCTGAGCTGCTAATTTTGGCGTCACCTAAAACACAATTTAAGCACCGTCTGCCGGAGGGAGATTTCTCTTTTTCTCTTCTTCTCTGCCAAATTTCAATAAGTGGACATGATGATGAGGATGTTGCAACTAATCTACACCGTGGTTTTGGCTTTTGGAAGATGCCACGCAGGGTTGAAATCCTTGTCGTTTTTCTTCAGACTCATGAAATATTCAAAACTTCTTGACAGTCCATAATCAATTTTTAAAAAAAGATAACTAAACAAAAAAAATCAACTTGTTGAAGTTAAACATGTGACTGAAATTCATTATTTACTTTTGTCTCGCTAGTTTAAATACTATTTCATATATACATGCAATGTCAAATGCATTCAGAAAGAAAACTATGGGTCATTGTTTTTCTTAATAATTTGTTTCTTTTCCCACCATCAATTTGTCTTTCTTAAAATTCTACTGCTGTTTGCACTAAAGGAAATGGTATCCTCTCCTCTCCCTAGCATCGTTTATGTTTCACCAGATCTAAATTCTACAGGATTCTAAAGCTAATGATGTATCTAATTTGGGTTGATATTCAATTTAGCAAGACAAAATATATCGATCAGGTCTAGTTGGTAACTTATTAGCTTAAAGGAAAAAGCATGACTTGAAGAAAAAAAAAATATTCAGGCAATTCCAGATCAATTTTCTTTTAGGATTAAGAGGCACGTTGGTTAGATACAGATATAAACATTGTGAGATATACATTGTAGGTAAACAGAATCTCACAGAGCTAAAGAGGGATGATTTTTTAACATTTTTTAACACTCTTCGCAAAGAGATGGTGAGTGAGGTAAAGAGCACGAAGTGGGGAGAGAAAAATAAATGGGAGAGTAGAAAGCATTGCAGAAGGCAAAAAAGGGATTATCACAATTACAAACTGAACCAAAGAAATAGCTAATTCCATTTCTACCTAATACCTCAACGTAAACCAAAGTCGGCCACTTAAAAAACCAGGTAGCAAAGCCGTCATAATAAATCAATTGCCTTTGGCCGTTTTCCGCCACAAGTATTCAATGGCTCCTGCATTTCCTGGACATGGGATCTCTTGGGTGATGTTACCCTCTAAGATTGTTTTATTGGCCCACTTTTATCTACCCTACAGTCGCAGCATTCTACCTCCATTAGGGAGTTCATATACTTATTTGTGCGATGAGTGCCTTTAACTATAGAAGGGTCTCATTCACACAAAAAAGTTGATCTCATGAATCTTTTATTGGCTCATCTCTACCCTACAGTCGCAGCATTATGTCTCCATTGGGGAGTTTCATATACTTATTTGTGAGATGAGTGCCTTTAACTATATAAGGGTCCCATTCACACAAAAAACTTAATCTCAGGGGTTTTTATTGGCTCATCTCTACCCTACATACCCTTGTTTGTTAGATGACTGCCTTTAACAAGCCGATGCCCCATTTACACACAAAGCTAAACGCACTTGTTAGTATTATGATTGTTCATATTAATCAAGATGAGGGTCTCTCTCACACTTAACTTCATTCACAGTCTTTGGTTGGCCCATCCTTCTACCCAACAGTCCCTAAACCCTACTTCCACTACACTTGTTTCTGAGAAGACTGCCTTTTACTATATGAGGGCCCTGTTCATACTAAAAACTTAAATGCCATTGGTCTTGTGTTTGTGTATCTGTGGTAGATTTGGACATAGTTTGGTCCATGGTTATGACTGAATTTTTAATTCTTTTTTTACTATGGGAAAATCTTGGTAGTATGTACAGTATGTAGTCCTGAATCGCATTTAAATTGACTATGTGTTATCTCAATACCGGTCAAATGGAAAGAGCAAAATCACTTCTTGCCAAGTTCCCTTCCCCCTTTTCATCTCTGTCTTTCTTACACTTCCTTAGTATTATCTGCTGATTAATACCTTAGTCAAACAGCCACGGAAAAAAATAGAACGATCAAAAAACATTAAATCATGTCTATGGCCAAGGATCAGTCTGCTTGGACGGTGTGTGATTGAGATATGAAAGCTAAAAGGAAATTAGCTCATCTCATGTTAACCCATCGGCTACAGGAACCAGGGGGGGTCCCTGTGTTAACTCTATAGGAATAAGAAAATTTAGGAGTCAATAGGTTAATTTGAGTTAATGACCATCTGACTCTCAGCATCTGATATTTTACTCATGCCCTCAATGTTTGAATGCTCTCCAATGCACTGAGAAGCTAGGTCTGATGTTCTCACTACATTGTTTGTGCAAACACAGTCTCAGAGCTAATCCCATACAATAGGTCAACATATCGGATGAACATAGCGCTCGCTCACTCGACTCCAGCCAAAATCTCCCTCCTTCCACCCGGCCCTCGAGGGCTGCTCCTAATCCCCCCTCACTCACTAGGGGTGCAGCTGTGCCCCTCAACCCCTCATATTAGCCCTAATCTAGCATCACCACAAGGAATGCTCCCCTGTATAAGGTATCCTACTGGCATTTGTTTAACATTAATGAAACACCGTGAACAGACAAAGCTATACCCTGACATATCCCGATGGACTTATCCATTTCCTTTGATTTACATGTCCGCAGTACGGCTACGGATAGCAAGTGCATTTCAATAAATGGTAGTTGTAATTGAGTCAAATATGCCAATAAGTAGCTGAAGTGACGGAATCTCTTGTGCACTTATCCATTTCCATTATACACAAGTTTCTATGTTGCATTATTCCGGTTTTTATTTTAAATTCATTGCAATTGATGGGAGTTGTAATCAAGCAATAGTTATTATCACTTTATTCATTTCCATTGATATGAAGAGATACAGTGCCTACAAAATAATATCAAATGTATTTTCAATAAATTGCAGTTATAATCGAGTCAAAGTGTTTCAATGACTAGCAGAAGTGGCTAAACCCCTAGAGCAATCATTCATTTTCACTTATATGCACGTGTTCTAGACCTACATGTACATCAATGATCAATCAACTGTAATTTGAATTGGTAATTGTAATCGAGTAAAACTGCGCCGATATTTAGTGGAAGAAACTGCATATAACAGCTTTTTATTGGGGAAAGCAGCAAATGAAAACAATATTTTGAGTCAATCAGGCCAGCCTTACAGATTTTCGTCTCCCAACCACAAAAAGGGTCTTAATCTTATTGATGGATATATAAATTGAAATAGCTCTCTCGCATTTTCTTTTCTTACTTTCTTTCATACAAAACTTGATATGAAAACAAATCTTTACCCATTGATTACTCAGTATGACATCCCTTCATCTCAAACAAATGTTATGCGATGCTCAGATTCAATAATCATGTGTTTGACTAGATGTAAGGCTTTCCTTTCACATCTATCAATTATTGTCTTTAGGTTTAATGTCCCATTCTTATTTTTTTCAGATTGCATTATACACTTGCTACTAGTTACTTAATTTTCATATTTGGTCTACATGTAGGTCCTAAACATCAACTTTAATCAAGACATCCATACAAGTGTTAGACTTGGAGAAAAAAAATGGAGACATTGCCAAAAGCAAGTTCAACATTGTCAGTTTCCAAGTGCTAGACTTGATGCACAAAAACACATGCACGGAGACATCTTCTTGTACAATACAGTAATGTTTGTGATTGCCTCTCCAGTGCGAGACTAGAGATAACAAATAAAGACATTGTCAACAGCAAATCCAACATTGTGAATTTTCAAATGCTAGACTTGACAGACAAAAACATATGCATGGAGACATCTTCTTGTACAATACAGTGATCTTTGTGACTGCCTCTCCAGCGCAAGACTAGAAATAAAAACAAATGGAGACATTTACATTAACGTCTGAAGCATTGCCGTAATCTTAGATGAGTAAGGCTACATATCGTAATCTTTGTGAATGCATCCAGTGCAAAACTAGAAATAGCAAACAAATGGAGACATTTACATTAACGTCTGAAGCATTGTCATTATCTTACATGATGTAAGGCTGCAAACACCCTCTGACTCATGTCTCTTGTATACTTCATTAACACTGCTATGGTATCGCCAGGAAAGCGCTATTAAGTCTTAACAACCCATTTCCTGAAGTTGCTTACTCGTTCAGCAGGAGAAAACAAAGAAGTTGTTGTTCTCAGGATGTGAATGGTTAACCACAAATTTCCTTGCAAACTGGAAGAAGCGTCGTTGAAGATTCAAGCCGTGCAAACTTTGAACTTAAACTTTTAACCTTTCATAAGCACACATAGCACACCGACTTGACCAAGCTTATAAAGAGTTTTCTAATTTTCAAACTCTTATATTTTCTTTTATATATGTCAAAAAAGCATTTTCACAATTCATCAAGTGTATTGCCTTTTCTCAATGCACCTCTCTACATCATATTGTATTTGTGATGTAATACAGTCAAAGACTTGAGCACTGCAAACTTTTAACTTCAACTTTTCACCTTTCAAAAGCACACAAAGCATGCCAAGCTTATAAAGAGTTTTCTATTTTTCAAACACCTATTTCTTGATAAATGTCAAATTAACAATAGTCACAACTCATCAATTTTGTTGCCTTTTCTCAATGCACTTCTCTACGTCCTTTTATATTTGTGATGTAATACAGTCAAATATTTGAGCACTGCTAACTTTGAACTTCAACTTTTAACCTTTTGTAAGCACATATAGCATGCCAAGCCTATAAAGAGTTTTCTATTTTTCAAACTCTTATATCTTGATATGTCAAAATAGCAATTTTCACAATTCATCGCCTTTTCTCAATGCAATTCTCTATGGCTTTTTGTATTTGTGATGAAGTACATTTTTATACATTATACACATCGCCATCAGTACAACCAAAAGACTGGTAAATGAATGTTTATCATACTACTTGCTTTTGTGATGTTTTCGACTGTTTTTCTAGGTTGTTTCACAAACTGACATTTAAAATGCTATGTCATTGCTACAAATAATTACAGTTTCATTGAACTGCCTGAAGCACTTCTTTCATTTCAATTATTGGAAGCCGTTGAATCAACACAAGGTGTCTCATTGAATGTAAGGCAAGGCTAGACAGCATGGGCACAATGGATGCAACTGAAGCAAGCGACGAGAGAAGAACCGGCCGGCCGAAGGCACATTTTGTAAAATCATCCATGGCAGCAATCAGCCAGAAGCTGTAAGAAGGGTTCAAGCCTTGTGTCACTGCCATGGTCCAATCACGAAAGTAGATATGACTTACACGCGGGCCTTCAAGCTTGTTCATACTCGAGTAAAAGTATATGAAACTGGTACAAAGAAACATTGTTTAAAGAATCATTGCAAACTGAAACAGGCGTGAAGAATGGACAATAATTTCATATTTAAGAAACAAGTTTGGAGGTCAATTTACATGACGACTTGCCAATCATAAGCCCCCCCC
>BEXV01000769.1:89023-110213 GCA_003118195.1 Hemicentrotus pulcherrimus | reverse complement strand
CTCTCTCTCTCTCTCTCTCTCTCTTTCTTACTCTCTCCCTCCCCTCTATCTTTCTCTTTCTTCTAATTCTCATATTCTACAGTGACATCTCAACCCTTTCCTTCCCCTCTCCCTCTCTCTCTCTCTCTCTCTCTCTTCTTCCCTTCTCTTTGCTTTCGCCTTCATCTAGGTCTTCAATTCCCTCCTAGGAATTAAGCATTGTTTAGATTAATGTATCATGATGCTAAGCCCCCTTCAATCGTTGAAAGTGCAACTTGCAAACCGTACATATTATTGCTCAATAAAGTGTGCAGTATTTGTTTATAACGCGGGCATGTAATGTGCATGTATAATGCAAACGCAGATCTGCTAGACCACTTACATAATGTATAGATGTAAAAGCTTCATTTCCATATCATGGGTACATAATTATACGATGCGAACTCATATTAACAAGTAAAATGAGATCGGTCAATTTATTGACAATTATCTGCAATTTAAAGCTCTTGCTATGTGTAGTGTTGGTCATGAATAATGTTTATGCATTATGTTTTACATAGAAGTGTCGTTTATTACATTTCCAAATATTGCAATGTAATTATTCCTGTTATTTCTAGAATGGATGAGTAAATAGTGATATAACATACCTGCAAGTTTATTTTAACAGGGAGGAAAACTCAAATCTATTTAGCTTTTAATTCATTTTTTCCCTTTCTTGTTTATAAGAATCATAATTGATTACACGCATGGCCAAAATCATAACCAAGCACATCACAGGTTGAACAATCACAGAGATGAATTGTGATAAGTGTTATCAATCATGGCACCCAAACCCGAGCTGTAAATATCGAGGGTTGTGAATATAATCATAATAATGTTTTATTGTTTCCAATGGAGCGAGCAAACGTACCTGTTTTCTGATGAATATTGCTTGCATACGTGTTATGACTCTAAACAAGGCACACGCGTCGCTGGACTTGATTTGATAATAAGTTACCATACTGTCACTTCGATGATTGTATTGAAACACCTCAATTTCCACAGGAGTGGAATACTTTGTAACATACAAATATCATTGTATTCACAGGTACGATGCAAAAGCGTGTGAAATACTGCCGGCTAATTATAGTCCTTCGTCTAGCCGAAGTAATATCCATTGCCAATCCAAGGTTATTTGAAAGAAATCTATATTTTTTTCAGTGATACTAGAAGAATGATCCGTGACGTAAGTTATTATCATAACAATGCCTCAATAATTATTGGTTCTAGACATTACTCTTATTTTAGTTGTAACTACAATTGCAGTTTCATCAAAATCACACCGCTTTCAGTGTCATTAGGGACTTTTAGATTCGCACTAAGACAATGGGGATTGCTACGATCGACGTCTTTTTTAATGCACTGCCTTGAATGGACGTCACCCGTATCAGTCCACGCAAATCTAAAAGTCCCTATTATTTATTTGCAACGACACGCTCCTCATCATCATCTCATTATCACCACCACTACCACTATCACCTTTATCGACACCATCCTCTTCGTTTATTTCATCTTTGCCTTCGACAAGAATAGCAATACAGGCAATTATAACCTCTTCCATTACAAAAGAAATGACAGAGAACATAAAAAGCTATTGTTGCTAAACACTTAATCCAAAGTATAATGTATAGTCAATTTACCTGAACATTCTAGGATACTTTGATTTAATGTCAGCTACCTTCAGTTCAATGTGCCCACTATAATTTCGGATCTGGTATCAGGTCAATGGTTAATCAATATGGGAAATGCTCATCACCAATTACCTTGTACACAAATATGATATTCAGCCTCATTATGTAATCAGTTCAGCCGTATACCGAATTCAATTTATACGATTCTCCCTTACGCTATTCAAGTATTCACACTGTTGTTGCCTCCTTATTGCATATTATAAACTGTGTTTGTATCTACGGTTGTAGCATACTGGGAATCTTGAATGCTTTGTTCGGTTCATGTGTTTCTCTAAGTTCTTGCCATATCCTAGATAAATGAAGACACAGATCTTAGATCTTGACAAAAAAGTATGGCATTTCGGATACTAGATTTTGCATTTTAAGCCAGGTTTAGTTTGGTACATTTATGAAATATATGGTTTATTATCAAAACTTTATCCCAATTGAACGATAATTGCACTGCACATTTTCTTTGTGTGTCTTTGTGTAATGTTACCCTTTGTACTGTTTGAGGAGCAAGTGGGTTTTGTTTGCTTTGTGAAGGTAGACGTATCGTTCGACATTTCTAGATTGATATGGATGCCTCCCTCGAAGCAGTTTATGCAAATATTAGCCGGATGCATTCGGAATAGCACTTAGAAAATCCAGGTATTCGTGATCTATTACCAACAAGAAACGGATCAGGTTGAAATAGGATACGCAACATTGGAATACTACAGATGATTTTAAGATGCAAACACAAAACAGCAAAATTGAAACACAACACGCCTTTATAATGCCTTGTATATGGGGGCAAATGTAATGTCCGAATCGATACCAAGTATCATTGACTTTAACATAATTAACATTGAAAGTAACATCTATTCATTTTTTCATCTCATCCAATATATAGTAGGTCTGATAATACTTCATAGGGAAATTATAAGAGAATCTTTGAGTTAGCGAGTAACATATACCTTTGACTATTGCCCTAGATTACATTCTACAGTGATGTAAACGGGAAGGATGTATGCGACATCTGGAGAGTTTATAGGCTATAAATATATCTTACTCTCTTTGTCATAGATGATCTTCAGCACTCTCACACCATGTGCAATCTAATTTTGTTATAGTAGTTATCCCATCATTATCCAAATCAGCCACATGTGCATATTCTGTTCAGGCAAATTACAATGTTTGACATTGAAGATATAAACGCAGAGTGGTTTTACCGCACTTATGTCTTTCATGTTGCATCTTTACGACAACAACAACGAACAACCTTTAATTGAAATAACTTGAGAAGAAAAAAAAACATGAGCTAAGAACATCATTAACTGGTCACCCAGATCAATCTGTTGAAAAACAGCATTCTCTTTTATAAATTCAAGGTTTTCGATTAATATTATATTACCAACGTCCATCGTGAGTTGCAATTTTTTGATTTTTTTTTTACCACAGCGGACGGAAAATTAAAACAATCAATTTATACCTCGACACCTGTTGAAGAAAACTAGTTATCTATATCTTACACCCTGATCAATATTGGAGGAAACCATTCTTAAAGTTAATTGCGTATTTGCCTTAATTTTCAAGCAACATTGTAGCTTTATATATTATCTTTTTATTGACCCGTTGCCCTGACACAAAGTGCATATACCTTGAAATGGTGCTATCATATCAAAGGTTTCTAATATCGAAGTATTGAAGGTCGCAATCATCCAAATTAAGAAACACGCCATTGGTGATCACGTGACCACGTGGTTAATATAGGGAATGGAAGCTCATCAGTGCGACAGGTCATAATCAGCAATGATGGGAACTGGTATATGCATGCGTGGATGAGAAGGCTGTCACACGTATCCAAGCTAATCGAATTGGAGCGCTCAGTGTTTCCGACAGTAAATAAACGTGTCTCGCACCTGGAAATGGTAAACATACACACACGCTACACACACTCACCTTATACTTTCACCCACGCATACACACCCACGCATTTGTAACGCACATGGAAAAGAAATAAAAGAGCGCCGTGGTATAATCAACATCCTCATCATATCCTTCCTTCTTTGCTTCTATTTTTTAACGAGAACTGGAAAATGGAGAAAAAGAAATAAATGGGTGAATGAACCTGCACATGAACCATACAGGAAAGGTGAACAAATATAGATTTCATTCTGCCTTCGTCATTAAAGAAAGAAATGTAATACTTTACCCAAAGCCATGATATCAAATGTCATCGTAACAATCTCGTCTTGAGGGTCTTGAATAGATAAATTTTTCTACTCTTTTTAAGTAAGCTGTGTCTACACACTTTGGCCCTTTCCCCTTTATATCCAAATATTTAATTAACTACTTCTGTTACTTCTTTTCAAGGAGGCACAGTCTGTATCTCAGTTTCCGAAAGTTTAGAATATATAATTAAGAAGAGAAAACAAAGACGTCACGGCCTTTTTTAATTGTGTATAATTTCATCGATAGAAATAAGAATATTTGCTCTCGAAATCTTTTTATATTACGAATATCACGGAGGTTGTGATAATGAAATCCGTTTATTTGGTATTTATGATTTCTTCTTCGACGTTCATTGTACCTAGTTGTTGTCTACCTTTTCCTACACAAGCAATTTTATGAACCAGGTGATTTATTTAACGAGTATATGAATAAGCATTGGTAACAATATTAACAATAGATTTAAAATTTAACCCACCCTTCCCACGCTACTGCTAGTTAATTAAAAATCTAAATACCTCGACCCAGACGACTGTTATGCACTTCCCCATCAAACTGTTTGAGTGGTCGTAATTATCTCGCGTTGTAGGATCATCGTGTGTACTACTTTGCAGAAAATATCGATTTCTTTTATTTGAATACCCCTATATTCACATAGCAAAATCGACCAAATTTACTGGCTACTCCAACAGGTGCCTGCAAAGACAAAGACAGCACACAACCAGCTGTGATTGCTCTGAACCTTTTTGTATTTATTGTTTATTTTAAAAATAAAATATCAATGTAGTCATCTGGTTGTTCTCGCAAGCTTATGCACATTATACACGTGTTTTTGTTTTGTTTTGCCCCCTATTTTAATTTCGTAAAGATTCACCCGGAATAATAATAATATGCTGCTATTAGGGACTTTTAGATTTGTTTGGACTGATACGTGCGACGTCCATTCAAGGCAGTGCATTAAAAGGACGTCAACCGTAGCATAGACCTATTGTCTTCGTGCGAATCTAAAAGTCCCTAATATTGCTGCTTTCCGTACGGCTGCTAAAATGACAAGTCCTTTCATGCTCTCGTATATACAGGTATGGATACGTATAATCACACACATGCCGTTGCTATAATTAGATAAATTAGCCCGTACCTCCAAAAGGAGAACTAATGAGACAAATGAAACAGACAAGGAAATAACACGAATGGTGAAGTAACATGCTACTCTCAAATTGTGTTTCATATGATAACAGCCTTTATTATTTAAAACAAAGTTACACGTCATTGGCAAAGAGAAAATATATCTAGATTCGATAGCACATATGTCCTAGATACAGACGTGGCTATTTACATTTACCTTTTATTACAAATATTGATAAAGGAAATGATTACAGAAGCGAATCAAAATCTTACTCGTACCAGAAAGATTAACAAAACTGGTATATTAAGTGCTCATAAACAAAATAGCAATGTTTGTTCTGACATTGCATTACTTGAATGTGTATCGCCTCGAAAATAGCTCAATGCATGTAATAAGACAGCGTTGAATAATATGTCAAGAGTACGTGTCATGAGATATAAATATACATTTTTAAAGATGCCGTTACGAGAGGCCGTATGCATCCAGATTATATGTGTTTATCCAGGATTCCAGGTGCTTATAGCATGATGTAATGAACACCTTCTGAAAGGGATCTCGGATGCTATCCCGTTTCAAAACAAACTGCTTAACCGCCTTATCTCAAGTTTCTGTGAGTGAAGGGAGGTGGGGGACATTGCATTGGGTGCGTATGTTATATGGAACCTGATTTAGTGCTCGCCAAACCCCACATCTATCTCTCTCATGACTTTCATGAGATGTTAATGTGGTACGCTGGGAAGCTTTACCGCAAGTCGCCAAAGTGATCATGATGAATTTACCCAATTCTTGAAATAATTTGTGTTTTTCAGAAGGAAATATCATCCTCCGGAGAGTAGAGTAATGCATTTTAAACCGCATCACGAATCAGAAGAATCAAGTGAATAGTTGTGAGCAATATATATATCTTTCTGTAGTGCACTTCTGGAAGCCACAAAATCTTCCCGCGCTGGTAGTGTAATCCTATTTTAGGCTGATAAGACATTAGACTTAAAGACAAAGTAACTTGTTCTATACCGTGGTTACATCTCCAAGAATAATTATATATAATACCACGCTTCAGGCAAGCTCAATACTAATAGCACAAAGATACATATATTTATGCATGCGTGTTGATAAGATAGAATTGGTTTGCAATTATATTATATATTCATATTCTTCTCTTTGTGTATTCACAGCCCAGGAGTGAAGATTAAGAATTGTGTTTAATTATTCGTTTATTTTACAGGTTGTTTTGGGCACTGTCAAAACATAAATATTCTCCCCAGTAGTATACTTTGTTTCAAATATGCATCGAGATAGCATTACTTTAAGGATACATTTTATACTACAAAAATTCTCTTAAAATCAATGATATTGAATTAGAATATATTTAAAACAAGGTCTCTCTTTTAAATGAACAATATTGAACAAGAATGTATTAAAAACGAGGTTTTTAACTGCTTTGTCGGATCTTCTTTTCTCCGTCGGCTCTTTTGTACTTGCCAATCGTAAAATTATATGCTCCAGTTCTTTCGCTTCGTGTATAATGCAATTTCTTCCCACGTCAAGACGAATTTGTCACTAATTTTATGATCAAACACCCAATCAAACGTTTCTCGCTCTTGTAGATTCTTCATCAGTTAATTGTGAAGTTAGAGAAGTTTGTTCATTACCACCCTTTTAAAATTGGCTTCATGATGATCAGCGTCATGATTAAGTTACCTTATAGTCATTAAAACACTTAAAAGCATTTACCCTATATCAATGTTCCTAATCGTGAGTAATTGTGCAACAATTTGGGTTTTACTTCGGTAAAGCTTATTTTTTTTCCTTTTAAAGTGTATCGCATGGCAAGTTTGGTGAAGGATCATTAAACGGGATAGCACAGCTGCTTTATACAACAATGTCACGTGCATTACTTTAAAGCCGACAATCCAGAGGAAAACCAAACCTCAATCCAACTCTTCTGACTTTCTCATTACCTCTCATAATCAAATTGAAGAGCGAATTTATTGGTGCGTCGGGAAAATTAGAGGCGAAATATAGGGATCCGACGTATATTTGTTGATCTGGCAGCATTTCCGTCATCTCAAGTAATCGCACACATTCATGCCAATTACTACCTTATTTCAAGTAACCTTGATGGGGTTCTTTAGCTTCAAAGTCACGTTCAGTTCGGTCCCCATAGTCAAAATGTCATGTTGGCATTGCAGTATGAAAATACCGATATATGCGAGGCACGGTGCTGTATCGATCCGTTAGCTTTTAACTGCTGTGACGTCACAGATTAAACTTAACCGCACGTGACGTGGGTCCCTGACAAATTAGGGTTGAGAGGGAAAGTCGAATTGGTGAAAGAGAAAGAAAATATTTATACTAGCGTTGACAAATTTGACCTGCTGGCATATCCCTAAACCCGTTTATACGATTTATTTGTAATCCACGTTGATCGGTGAGGTTCCCCAGTGAATGTTGGCAAACCTTCACTTCCCTATGATGTTTGCCAAAAGATATTTCCCCCTGGATAGCAATTGTTCTGGGTGATGCATTTCATGGAACCGAAGAAGTGTCGGTTAAAGTTCATGTTTGTAAAATAAGCTGCGTATAGAATTTTAAAGCACATATTGCCCTTGGGTAAGGTGGGTTTCTATAATTGGAATTGCAGAGATGTATGCTATCATGTACTGTTATAACAGTAAGAATGACTAAGACAAGCAAGGAGTGCCGGGCTTATAGACTTGAAAGTAACACTTCAGGGAAAAATCTCAAAACTTGAAACGACCAGAATGGCACGTATTCTAATGGCGTGCCCCTTATAAATCATAATATAAATTAAAGTGCATTTGGAGAGTAGAATTTCCTTAAACTTAAAAACAGAACCATCCTCAAATGATATATTTTCAACGCTCGAATTGTGAATTACCACAATCCTTGAAAATATGAATTACATAAACTCAAATGCACGTAACTTTGTCCCCGTTGTGAAACACTGTAATGTCAAAGATGAAGTTGAGTTCTGGTCATGCGATTGCATTGTGACAGAAACGGTGCGGAATCGACCAGAAAAGGGTGACCATGTAGCATATAAGAATTTGTGTGTATTGCAAGGTTCTGGAATCATCAAAATGATAAGAAATTTGGCCAAGTCTTCGTAAAGATATATATGGGACTACACGAACACGTGGCGTAAAAAATCCTACCCTGAATTTTTACGATGTTACATGACATATTTAGAATATGAAGCATTTGAAGAGCCATGCTTTTCAGGGAACATGTCTTATCTGATGTTCTTCCACACTTGCATAATAAGAATGATAACGCTCACAAATTATTTTTCACCTCTTCCCAGAACTCAACCTTATTTTTAAGTTGTGCCCTTGCTGATAAACATGGTATTCTGTTTAACTAATTTCATTTATGACATTAATTCGACTGAAAGGAAATGCTTACGAAATTTATATGCAGTTTGGTAGCAACCACCAGCTTCTTCTTTAGGTAGCAAATTTATTCGTAAACTTAGGCCTTGATCATGTTGATTGCGAATGAAACCTTGACAGAGTACCGGGTGGGGATAGGAACACTATACCTAACGTAGTTAGAACCAGGTCCGTAATCAAATCATGAGAGAACATGTTCGGGTCCTCACCAGTATAATTTCATGTCAGGTCGGTGTTCCTTGTAGATGGCATTTCTTCATGTATCTCATGAAACACCTTGGTTTAGTCAAGAACTTTTTTGTGGGCAAATTTCGCAGATTGGTTTATTTAATTTCCGAGTGGAATTCAGAACAACAGAAAAAATTATACGTCGTATCTTTTATGTGTCAGGCATTCAGCTTCCATATCAATACTTTTATGTTAGCTGGATGTATCTTGCCTTTGGACAATGGAGATAAAATAATGGAACAATTTGTGTCTAACAGATTATATTCAGTAGACCGAGGTATCCAACATCTATTTTTAAATTTGTTCTTCTGTTCTGCAAAACAAAAAGAAATTGTTGAATAAAAAAAAATGGTATTGAAATATTTATCACCAACATGGTAATGGATATATATTTGTATACTTTGGGCCGTACTTACCAGCTATTATACCAGAAACATTTACATACAAACGATTTATATGGATGTATAGTACGGACATGTTTCAGTTCCTTGCTAGTATGGAAATATTTGTTTGAAGGTTTCTGCGTTCGAGGGAAGGGAGTGCCCCTTTTAATCTTATTGAAATTCGTGAGGATAATTATGTTTCGTACTTCCGTTGTGGAAGTATTGATATCGAGGAAAGTGTTATCACTTTCTGACTTCCAAAAAAGTGTTGAGTTTTATGATTAAACTTCGGATATGTCCGTCCAATCCAGTATAGATTCATTGGTTTTACGCATCACATAATTGTAAAATAAATCTTCAACATCCCGAAGCAAACTGTCATAATCAATACAGGGCTGCTCTTGAGAAGCGTCGACTTCAATCGATTTTTAACATGATTTGGGAAATGTCTCGAAACAAAGGGGTTTTTCTCACATCCTATGTAGGAAATACTAGTAGGCTCTTTTTTGTTTGTTTTTAATTCTTGTAAATGGACTTGCTTTCTAAAAAAAATGACTGGCCTATGTTTGCTCCGTATTTGACATGGAAGAGACGTTAAATTCCACCCATCTATCTTTATATCTTTATCTGATGATAGCTGACTGTTTATAACTTTCCTACCAAATCGTTCTGATCAAATATGACATATTATCGATTAAAAGAGTTTAGGTGTATTGCTCGTTTGATTCTGTGATGTTTTGTTTGACCCATTACCACAAGTGCTGGGAATAAAATCCATCAATGGTATAGGGACCACTTGTAGCTGTCTCAACATGCTCAAAGCTGTCATTTTCAAAGTTCACAACGCTAAATATCTGGTAAGCTGGTGTTAGTATTAGAAAGAAAAATGAACTACCTGTGAGGTATAATCGCTCCCCTCTCTGAAAGGAGAAATAATAGCAGTTCTCGTTGCAAGAGAATTATGGAATACTATTTCATATAACGATCAGCTATATAATATAAAATACCCATTAGGAACATATTGGACAAGGACACAAAATAAACTGACTAAGTTGCAACCTGAAAGGAAACATGATCCTTAAATAAAGGTCGACCCTTTTTTATAATGAAAAATATGACATATATTCGTTACTAAATATTATACAATACATAAATCAAGACTTTATATAAAGTAAACTTTATAAGTGTTTGAAAAGTAGGAACAAGGAAAAAACAATCCGACATTGTAACTTCGGATAAAGAAGCAACTGTCAGCAGAATAAGTTTTCGTCTTTTCTTTCATGGACATTCTGTCCCCAAGGGCCATACCATATCATATTGCCGGTCGCAACCCGTATCGTTAGCGAAACATAATCCGCCCCATCAAGAGGAATTCGTCAGCCATGTTGACAAGAAAGCAAATATATCATCCAACATCTTTCTCCCGAGGATACGAGATCCTATTCCAAGGCAGTGTTTGGATATCAAATGTATGTTTCATTTCACAACTGCAACATAAGTCTTTCGTTGCCGGTCTCTTTGAAACATTTTTGTGACGTAAGTATTTGGTTAGGTAACTAATCAAAGACCATCAAGCCCTCCAGGTTGTAATCTTACATTTCTGTTCATAAACGTTGCGATGTTTGTTGTATTATGTTGATGAAGAGATGATAATTAACTCAAGTTTCCATTACATTGACAAATTACTGCTTGAAGGAGTTGTCCAGTCTTTAGCTAATTTGTTGATCCATCGGTTTTTTCCTGAGGTTTTTGTTGTTTTATTTTTTCATTGTTATGACTGTTTTCCTTTGGATTATAAGATTTTTTTGTTTGCTTTCTTTGTCACGTTTCAAGAGAGTTAGCTTTCCTTTACAATGAATAGTCTCTGAGGTTGCCAGTCTTAGAATCACCCACATTACTTATCCCTGTCCTACCTGTAGCGAGGAAAGGTAAATTAAGGACTCTAACAAAGGTGAGCAAAACTGGGTCCCGTTTGATTAATAGTTGCAAATGATGCAACTCTGTACTAAAGAAAGAGAGGAGTGTGGAAGTGTGTGATAAATCAGAGAATATGAGTTCAATCCGGACCGGTCGCAACTCTTCAGGCCCCGACCTGAGGTTACATATCTAAAAATGAAAAGAACTTCAAAGGGAACTTGTTTTTATGTGTCTTCTTTTGTCCAGCAAATAAAGTTCAGCATTAGGCAAAGCTATTTTGAAATCACTGCATCAATATTTTGGCCACACTGAAAATTCAGGCGCATACGACTCGATCAAAAGATCCTTACTATTTTCAATAACACAAAGGTTCGATACTGATGTGCTATTTTTATCTCACCATTCTATGATATATACACGGGTGGATGAATAAACATATTGCATCACGTGATCAAACAGTTACAATGCACTCTGAGAGTGCCTAGTTTTCCTGGAATAAATCGATATGATATACATTATTGAGTGGATGATGGGGGCATCGGTCTGACTCACAATCTGGTCATATATATAGGTCAAGGCAAGTCATGTAGTAGTGCCTTTGTGGATGGAGTGGCATGTCCAGGGGGGTGTTTCACAAAGATCTTAAGTCGAACTTAACTCTAAGTGTGACTTAAAAATTATGGAGAGCCATTTGTAACCTTAAATTTAAATACATTCAAAAGTGAAAAAACAAGTATTTTAGACTTTTCATAAATTCCACAGCAAGAACAGGAAATCTCCCATGATAATAGAAAATATGAACGATTTCAATCAACATTTTATGCCTTTTAAAATAACTTTTACAAAATATTTTCAGAGATGCTATGGCTTTCCATAATTTTTAAGTCCAACTTAGAGTTAAGTTCAACTTAGGATCTTTGTGAAACACCCCAAGTTCTTTCGATACGATCAGATGAGGATGGATTGTGTTTCTTTTAGCTTTGATTTTTATCTTTATTTGTCTTTATTTTACAACTGTAAGTTGTATTAGTTAGTGTCGACAATATAACATCTATTAAAATCGCACGCTATTGTAATGATATATACACATTAAACCACACCGTGCAGTGTCATATCTGTGAAATAGATGGTGGCAGGTAGCGTGACGACAGACAGCGTAAACCTGCTGGGAATTGAAATCCCACAGTTATGGTGCTACACGTCACTCGAAATTTGACTCTGAAGAGGATTTAGAAAACGTTTACTTTTATAATGTTAACAATGTGAACGGACTGTGTCCACCATGATTATCTGCAGCTAACAAGAAAACCCACAGTGTGTTCACATGACTTTTGGACACAAACATTTTTGGAATAATTTCACATTTCAGTTTGAAACGACTGTAATATTGCGTGACAACGTGGGATTCACTGTGGTCACAAAAAAAGTGTTTTCTTCCCATTTTGTTATCTATCTTTAAAAAGATCAGGGTAAAGACTGGGAGGTTGTTTTGAGGTTGGGAAAAATACCGGCTTGACTCTCATGTTTTGAACTTAGCGACGAAGGACCCATACAAGCTTTCTTTCAAGGGACACCCATCGTGTACCCTGAATGGTTGTTTCTTCATAGACCCTGATCCTGCATGACTGTACTTGTGAAACACTCTACCCACATTTGAATTTCAAGTGGACGTCGGATGCATTAAGTTGGCTACGTTTAACATGTGAATAGGAGTGCTAAGGGTGGAACACAACGAACCCTAATGGCACCCGTTACTATGGATGAATATTGATAGGTATAGCATGGGAATAGAGGTAAACAGCATGTCTTAACGCCACGAGGTCCTTCATGTTAACTCAAGCACCCGTAGATATTATTGATGAATATATTTCTCTCTCAAGATAGGGTTATAATAAGTCGTTGATCTTGTAATGACCTGTACAAGATGCATGTGCGAATAAGCCAATTTAGTGGAAATGCGATCGCAAAGATATTGTCATGACCAAATTGTATTGCCTATAGAAATCGTGTTGGGATTATGTTATCAGACAGTCATTGTCATGTTTGCGCATTTCCAATGGTGACTTGCAAGGCTATTGAAAATACATTGGATTGATTTTTTAAAGGCTGTGTGATTTTGTTCAAGAAACGTAGTGATTTGTTATTGTAATTATTTGACTGGCATAAAATGGTTAATTTATTACCATACCATTATCAAACCAACATTAGCTTGAGCTTGCTTGGTTGAATCGCTGTCAATATCTTAATCAAACAATAAAATAGGATGTTGATAATAAATTAATTGTTTTTGTTTACATCAATCACAACATGGGATAATTCATCGTTATATGACGTGTTGACTTTCGTTCAGAATTCTTCCATCGAGAAGATGACTTTTCAATGACATAAACAAATTGCAAAACCACTACATAGTACCCTGAGGTCTGAATTTGAACAGCACTTTGCGACAAATTCATGCATGCAGAATGCATAGGTGAAGCCCTGCACATCCCCTCAAGAAGAATATTGGGAACTCACGTCGAAATTAATTACGAGCCAGAACAGGCGGTATGGATTCTTGCAACGCTTCCTCGACAGCGGCAGATCCGACTGGGATTCGATTTTTGACGAAGCGCGCCAATCGACACTCCATCACAACACCTCGGTCATGTCGATGTAAACACGTGAGGGGGATATATTCATATTACCCTCAAGATCTACCACAAGGAATTGTCTTGAGCTCAATCTCATAAAAGGAGCAGAGTCGGTTTCCTGTCGTCTAGGGGGCAGGAAAATCGCCCGGGTCTACCTGGGAGAACTTTTGGCAGGATTGCGCCAGTGCACTGCCAATCGGAAGACGTCTCGAAGTGTAATTTGCTGACGTAGGACTACGTCTACAATTGACGCTGTGTTTGACGCGCGTATGTTAGACTAACATCGTAAATCACAGTTAAGGCAAAATTTAATGTGCACATATTGATTAGAATATATCTTTGTGAACTTTTCAAATGAGTTACAAAATATGCCTGAAAATTCCTCTGCTTATCTAAAATGGAGGTAGTAGAAACGACGCCATGTGTCTAACGTGTATATGAAACTATGTCTGCACACGAGGCGTTATTTTACTCAATTAAGACGTAGGGCAAGGATACACCTTTTGCAATGGGTAGAAGAGAGTGTAAGGTGAATGCGGAGTAAGGATTGACGTTGAGTTTGGTTAAGAGCGCATATGAATAAGGGGTGCCGGATAAAGGGGTGCATCTTCCTATCCTGATATACCTGCGCGGCGCCCATGAATACCGGGCTCAGAATGCAATTTGTGGTGTTTGATGATGTGTAGCAATCCGCAGAGACATATATGCGTGACGTCGGCATGTTGTGAAGCTATGCTTCATGAATGTAATGAAGTACATCGAACCCCCTCCCTATTTCCTAGGGCTTAGTGATGCCCAAGTGACGGGTTTATTGCCTGCAACCGCACTGTTTACGCCTACTCCCAAATGTCACATGGTTTCTCTCCTTTTTCGTTACTTTCATCAAAACGAGATAATCTTGAAGTTGATGGATGACTGAATGCATACCAATATATTCACGAAGTGCACATTTGAAATGTATATCGAATGCAGCACAAACTGTAACAGGTTAAAGAGCTAATGAATGCGCCAATGGTTTGAATTTCAAACAGATGCTATGAAAGTCTTCTCACCTTTCAAGATACAAAGAAAGTTGTTGACGAAATATTGATATCACTAATTTTTCACTGTATATTCATTCTTGATTATATTTATTCTCGTATATTTTTCTTTATCTTGCCATATCCTTGCTCTGCTCACCTCTCCACTTCTTCTAACACCCTATTGATAAAATTGACAAATAGAGCAAAAAGAGAGTGTTTAAGGTATGGTTCAAACAGCTTAATGTTTAGGATATCAGTAGCATTATTGGTTAAAGCATCACAACAAAAATGTTCCGTGCGTTTCCTATACTTGTTGTTATGAGGAGTTATTAATCATCGTGATTACATCAACGAAGTCGCGTGTTCCTATCCAACCTTGGGGCTATCTCGAATATGTAGAACTATCCTCAGAATTATTGGTCATCAGTGACCGCGTCAGACATACATCAAAGCAAGCCGCTTCTCATTCGCTGTCTAGCCTCGGACGATGTTATCGCGATGAAAGCGAAATAAGGTTAATGTCTCGGCTCGCATTTTCACTTCCTTTTTTCAAGTTCGAAATGAATTGCTTTCACTGTCTATACCATGGGTCATCCGAGGCAGCAATAAGGACGTGGATATCCCGTATGGACAGACATTCTAGCCTGAAATCGCATTAAGAGCAACGCGAGGTTCATATCTTAGGTTGCGTTCTCACTAGGATTTTCCGTAATTTTGCTCATTTTGTATCTTAGTATTTACTGTCTGCAGGGCCATGATGGTGCAAGATCTCGGTCAGCGGTAAATACATAGGGATTATGTGTGGATAAAGAGTCGCCTCTTAATCGCCGTCATAATAAGTTCGCGAGAGAGGTTGGGTTTCTCACTGTCAGATTTTTCTGCGATGGCAACTTTGCTTAGAACTTTTACACCATTTCATATCTGCGTATGCTTAATTTCAACCTGTCGCTTTCTATACGAAATGGGATGCGATGTTTCTCTTAATAGCAAATAGTTATGGATGCATTTCACTACAAAAGTTTAAGTTCAATTTTTAGAGTGCTCATGTATCAAGATGTGCTTACACGAAATAAAAGTCTATAGTTCAAACTTCAAATCAACTTTTTTCTGGTAAAGTTCGCTATAACCCAGTGTGAAATGTCACGACACCCTCTGTTTAGTATCCCTAGATATCTCAGTCATATAGAAAGACATTGTTATTTGCATCATGATCAAATAGAATAACGGAAGTTTTGAAGTGAGAAGAGAGGGTTAGAGCATGGAGTTATTAAAGCTTTAGTAACTCCATGTTAGAGTAGGCCTATGCAATGGTGTCTGATCTGATTTAACTCATGGCTTGCCATAGAATGTGACGACATTGATGATGCATGGACGCCTTCGTGCCCGTAGAAGCTTATTTAATCATTATCTGATCACTGAAGTGTACCAAGTGTCTGCCAAAGAAGACGTTTACCCCAGCAGAGTAAACACTGGGAAAGAAATGAACTGAAGAAAGAAAACACAGTAATTTCAGAACCTTTTAAGAAGATATGATGCCCTACAGGAAGAAAAGAGAGTCTTTATCTGTATTCTTACTTTGCAGGGAAATAAGCATTGACAGTGAACTAATATAAAGATAATGATAAGGCGAACGAATGTCTTTATAGAAGGAATACGTATTGTATCCATTCTCCTTTCAACTATCTGACTATTTAAACTACCAATGCTGCTATGATACCAGTTGGTTTCCAACCTGAATTTGATTAATAATATAAATATATGTGTATTTTTGCAATCTTAGATAAGAAACATTGTATAGATTGTTACACAGTTGATATATCATCATGGTACACACTCAACATTTCCAGTTTTGTTTACTCATATTTCTCATCTGTTATCATCTTGTAAGTTTAATAATTGTGTACCAGCTTGGTCATTTTCCTTTCCTCTTTGATCAATCTTTAAATATCACTTTATCCCCCTCCCTCCCCATCTCCCTCTCCCTCTCTCTCTCTCTCTCTCTCTCTCGTTCTCTCTCTCTCTCTCTCTCTCCTTCTCTCTGTATCCCATCTCTTTGTATCTTTCAGAATCCAGTGAAGGGTATATATAAAAGCCTCCAAGCTATTGATTCAAGTTCTATAATATGGTCAATCTCGGTGTTTCCAATTTGTCACCATCTACTTCGAAGAATTCATATCATTCACGTCTCCATCACTTGTCCCAAGCGGAATATGAATATGGATGTTGATTAGATCACGGCCTCTGAGCCTGATCGAACGGAAGAAAACGGGTCAACCAGAAATTGAGAAATAAATCTCATAAAGAAGCACAGAGGAGGTATCTTGGGGGAGTAATGTTGGGTCAGGTAGCTACGCCGGTGGAGCCTTTTCAAACTGGTCTTCGCGTCGGTGCGGATATTCTTTTCAATGAAGTTATCTCATCAAGGAGCATAACCAGGGGCGTACGCANAACAGGCTGCACATGAGTAGACATGTTGATGTCCTCTTTAAAGAGGTCGCTTGGCGAAATGTAGTGGCACAAAAATATGCGTCCCAGGGAATAATTGTCCTGGTATCATTGTAACCCCCCCCCCCCTTGAAAAATTCCTGCGTACGCCGCTGAGCATAACCATTGTCACACAAATACTGTAATGGTAACCTTTTTAGGAAAAGGTTCTTTTCTTTAATCCATCCCTTCGATTTGAAGATATCAAGCAAAATAAGTTGGCAGAGTCATAGGTATCTGATGTGATTATCGACTTGAAGTTTATACCTTTCTCCTTCTAAATCCCCATTTTTAAACAACGTCAAATATAAAAGAAAATTGAAGTACGGTTAATATATTGCATTGCAATTTAGGAAATCAGGGGGCACCGACCTATCGTAGACTTGATGAATAATATTATTTTTAAGAACATATTAATACCAAAGTACGTTATATGAATTACACACCTTTAGTAATATGTATTAGAATCTTATTTTCTCCTTAATTTACTCCGCATTCAAACAAGTTTCCTACTTATTCCCTATACCATTCAAATGTGTGTACTTACTTTCTTATACTAGTTCCAACAATTGATTTTAAAAAGATGTATCGAAGTTCATCAGTGTAAGTCGTGTTTTCGCGAAATCACGAGCTAACAGTATTAAAAGACTTAATTTAGTTCGTGTAAAATTCCATATCTGGTAAGATTGACAAACCGGAATCTTTGCCTATTTCCGTTCCTCTGCTGATGAGACATACAAATTCCACTAAATGTATTTTTCCAATTTCTTTACTTCTTGCCAGTGGCAAGTAGGTTTTTGGCGTATTCTATTGGATCAAATCTTGACGCCTTTCCTCGCCTTCTCCCCTAGAGGTCAATAAATGTCATTGATTGCCGCTCAAAACAAGCCTGCGATGCAAACTGATAAATCATCGTAGGTTGTGTTTGTCGTAGCAAGTTCGAAGTTTGGATTTAGACTTTTGTAATTTTCATCTGCACGATAAGTTGATTAAGAGAAGGACGTATATGGCGGAGAAGGTGTACAACTTAAAATGATAATAATAAGAAATACTTTCTGAAAGGGACCGATCAAACTATGACCGGTACCCATTCATTAAGATGTTCCGATAATGAAAGTGTACTTAAACATAAACATTTTTAAGTCTTGATGAAGGCTTTTCTAAGAATATCGATATCCAGAACTGAATATATCGACTTTATGCTAAGACTAGTTGCATTGATCACTGAGACAGGAGAGGGAAAGTGCAACGATACGACAATGTTTGTATTCTTCAAAACAATGAAACCTATTGCGTAGATCAACACTTTTATCAAGCTTTGTATGAGTTGCATTCAATATACAAAGCAGCTACTTCAAGAAACAGATGCTAAACAATTCGCAATAGCCATAGGAGCCAAAGCATATCATCGAGTTGAATATTTTTTGTAACATTTTGGGGGGCCTTCACATTCACACGGCTATTATTGTCATGGACATAGTCATAAAAGAAAGAAGTATCACAAAGCTTCTTGCCAGACAATCCCAACAAAAAAAAATTTAAGTGGATGTAGGTCATTAGTTGATCAATCCCTTTCAGAAAGGATTGATGTTATGAATGCTTTGGGAACTACGCGAGTACAAGGCCTACGGGCTTTATTCATGTAGTTCCCCATTTTCATTTTCTAAATATTTTTATGAATTATTTTGTATCTTTTGTATCAATGTGATTTTTAACCGAGAATGAAATAAATGAGAATTTAAGAAAAAAAGTTGTGGCTGAAGCACATGAGAGAGCAGGAGAGCCCTAGATCTAGGAGGGTTCGTGATTACCAATTGCATTCCGTCATTCCCACAAGGCAAAATAATCAGCAGTAATGGAAAGACACAATCTCCTAAATTGAACACTGTCTCGAGTTCCCTTTTAGAAACATAATGGGAAACATGAAATTCCCTTTAGGTGCCAAGCGTGCAACGAATCCAGTCCAAATAAACACATTGATTACTGTGACAAAACACGTTCCAAATTTGCTTTCGATTTCTTACAAAAACTCACTAAACGAAACATGTGTAAGGGTAAGTTGGGGAAGGGGAATACGTGATATCGAATCGAGTCATTGGCCATTTTAAAAGCCTATATTTGTGCTGGACAATCATAAAGAAACCTGTCTTTGGACTTTTTCCTTCTTCTGCTATTTCTTCTCCTCCGTTTTCTTCTTCTTCTTGTTCTTGTTCCTTTTCTTCATATATCTTTACTTTACCAAGAGGAAATATCTTTAGAAATGGAACCCTCTGATCGAGCAGTGCGAAATCTTAACCACAGTGTCAATACAAATTTAAATAAGAATTTAGCTGATGTGTGCTACCTTTAGCATGTGAATATGATAAGATTAGATATCATAAAGACCAAGATAAAATGTTACAAAGACCACGTAAAACTCTGAAATCACAAAAAACAGATAGGTCTTACATAGTTATGTCTGTGGGTCGCTACAGAATGAACTTTATTAGAGCGCAAAAACATTCAATTTCTTCAGTCTCGTGCCGGATATGTTTTAATTACCAAAGTAAATTTAGCCTTATTAATTATTCACTATCAAGTGTATTTTTCAATTATTTCTTTAAGTGGCAACCAGACTGATAACTTTCAACATGGCTGAATAGTTTGCATCAACGGCCAATATAATTTGTATACCCATTAACAAATGACAATCTGTGAGGTATAGGTCGCAGTGTCATTGTCTGACACGGAAATTGGAGAGTGCCAAAACAGGACTTGTCAGTAAGAAGAAAGTTCTTGATTGCGTCTGGTGAGAGATGAAACTAGATATAATGAACGAAATGAAAATAGAAGAAGCATCAAATTTCCAAACGTGTCTGATCAGAATGGGTCTCGCCTTTTGTGCAGTGCAAACAGGTCACTGACACGTGAGGCAATGCATTAGGCACGATCGTAATTACTCTGTCCAAATCCAAAAGGTCGTAGATCAAAAGCTACGACACGGGTGTCTATCCTTAATTTGATGGTCCTTTTTATATCACTTAGATGTGCTATTGCTGAAAGCGGAATTTCATTCACTAAAATGATAGGCAATTTTATTTCGGAATGATTATTTTTTATTATCTTCAATAGCTGGTTACCTCCCATTTTTATCGAACCACTGAAGAAAGAGTGTGATGTAAAACAAAAAAGATTGTGCAATATATATACTTGAATAACACTCCGACAGCTATCTGGGCATTTAGTCACATCCGACGCATTCTTTTTTCTCCAAAACTATAGCAAAAGCCTTTATTTTTTTGTTAGCCTTTCTCTATAATGCGAATATTCAAGCTTGAAAAAAGAAGAAATTCCTCTTTTGAATGGGGCTCTTTATTCCATCCATCAAAAGAACTGATCCTATTACAGTAGCAGTCAAGTAGATACACGAAGCTAGTTAAATCAGCTGCCTGTTTAGCATGGGATCTGCGGCTGTAAAAACAATACTCTTGCATTTCTTTTAACTTAAAGATAAAGTTGACTACTGGTCATGCACGGCTTCCCCAAAATGAAAACTGTTTGGAAGTGATTGGGAAAGGTTGATAATGTAATACATAAGAATAGTTATATGATAATTGTGAGTTTTTAAAATGATCTTAGTGAATCAAATTCAAGTTAGCCTCCTGGAACTCACACATAGACACAGAAATATGTGTTTGGGACTCAACACAAGACATGTAGCTTGAAATTTAGTCCAAACTGTTCAGCTGTTTCTAGTCATATTTCGAATTTTGAGGGCATAATATGCAGGGCAATTCCTTTTAGGGGAAATATTCTGTGTGATACTCTTCCATAAACCGCATAATAATTGGAACGCTGACAATTTATTTTCATCTTACCATAACCCAACCTTCTCTTTAATGTCTTCCATTAACAGGAGAAAAAACACAACCGTGAAAGATACATGTACTCGGGCAGAAAACGTGAGTGAGTGTCGTCTTACCGGTAAGTAGTAAAACAACCAGAGTGATTACAGAACAGTAATGACTTCTGATGCATCCCGGAGAAAAATGAAAAAGCCTATCATCAAGATTTAATGTGAACATTAGGGGGGGGGGGGG